>JAIFZK010000019.1:1045000-1085000 GCA_027481765.1 Tenualosa thibaudeaui | reverse complement strand
CACACACACACTCCTTATCACTGTGACACTGACTTTGACTTTTTTACATTTGCCATAAGTCCATATGGTTCTTAATAGACATGTATTTTATATTATAGCGCATAACATCTAACTGTGGGAGATCACCATGAATAAGCAGATGTTTCTATGTCCAGTATGTTGGGCTCATGGTGCTTTCCCCTCTGAGGCCTCTAGGTGGCACTGTAGCTGCTGTTTTAAAAGCCTGGAGCTCAACTAAACACCTTAGTGAGGTTTCAAGCCCCAATCTCTGCATTTGAGATCACTGGTTCATAGGAAGTTCTTTGACATGACAGGACTGAAAAATGAATATTAATATGTACATTTCATAATGTGGCTGGCTGTCTAACATTGACCCTTACAAATGTTCCATCCTTGTTCCTGCAAGGCTGTACATTTGTCAAGTATTTTTTTGACACATTAATAAAATCATTTCATTTGTCAGTCAAATGATTTCCAAATTCAGGCTCCTGTATACCCTTTCTTCATAAATTTGTTTGTAATATTTAAACATGTGCTGTTCATGTCCCTGATAGTAATTAAATATAAAGTAAATAGGACACTGGTTTCATCTTATACCACTAGGTGGCAGTGTGGTGCCTTGCAATGTCCACCTTGAGACGTCTTCTTTCTTTTGGGAGTGTCCCTTGAGATTGGCTTTGATGTGCTCAAGTGCTCTATTTGGCACACAGGCAGTCTATCTCAGACATCTGAGGGAGAACTGCATTAACTTTAATGACTGTATTAACTATTTTATTTTCAATTGAGACTTTAATGAGTGAGACACCTCTTTCTAATCCTCTCCCCATTGCCCTCTATGACAGATGCAGGCAGACTGACTCAGATGGTAATTTGATCATGCTGTAACTCACAAAGAAATGTTTATGACACAATCAGCGCTAATTGACTGGCACCGTGTGTGACTAATGTGTGCAAATGATTTCTTCTTCTAATTTCTGTCACTGCAGTTGATAACTTAAAAGCTCTTTGTCTGTGTCCTAATACATTGTTTCCTCGTCATCAGTAAGTAAGTTCATCCTATGTGGTAAACTGACTGGGCAAGTAATGTGTTTGATCGAAATCTATTCTCCTTTAAACAAACCCATTGTTGTTTTGTTTCTTGCTACTAGCACAAGTGCTTTCAGTCATGCCGACAGATTTGACACTGGTCTTTGACAGAATGGGCATAGCAACAGCGAACCATTACCTGCTTGATGTGGGGGTTGGGGTGTTGGGGTCTTATTCAGTCAAAGAACACCTCACCCACCACACACTTCTGATACAGTGATGCATAATTGTAATGCACCAGAGACAGATTTTGCACCTTACATATTGCACCTACACCTTACTGCAACTTTACATATGGCACCTACACCTTACTGCAACTTTACATATGGCACCTACACCTTACTGCAACTTTACATATGGCACCTACACCTTACTGCAACTTTACATATGGCACCTACACCTTACTGCAACTTTACATATGGCACCTACACCTTACTGCAACTTTACATATGGCCCCTACACCTTACTGCAACTTTACATATGGCACCTACACCTTACTGCAACTTTACATATGGCACCTTTCATTGCACTTTCATATTACACATTTCACTTCACCTTACCTCACCAGCTACCAAGAAGAGCTACCCCAGTACTTCCTTTTTGTTGGAAGCCTATATGTTTACCTGTACCTTGCTGTATGAGTGTTTGTGTGTGTGTGTGTGTGTGTGTGTGTGTGCGTGTGTGCGTGTGTGTGTGTTTTAGTTAAATTGCACATTTGGTGTCTGGTGAAACACAATTTCAATCCTCTTTGTAATGTTTGTGACATAGTGAATTGACGATAAAGTACGCATTGGCTTTGACTTTGACTTTGACTTTGAAGTGAAAAAGGAGCAGAGTTTTACCCAATGAGACACTGATACGCAGCACGGCACTCGACTTGTGCAGCAGCGAGCTTAGTAGGCAATATGAGAGGCACAGGACTAGACAGTGTGCAATTATGTATTGTTCTGAATTGTGTATTGTCAGACTCATCTTTTTGTCAAGCCAGGTAATTCACTATTGTGCATAGACAGATTTGAGCAATGATCAGACATACAGCCCACGTAATCCTCCCAAAATATCCAGCGCTTGTGAATGGGACAACTATTAGCTATCATGATGAAGAATTACTGCCTCAGTGCAAACATCTTTAAAACATTACCAGTCTATAAGGCCCTACCTCTGACCTCCATCTGCCCCCACACCCTCTATTTGTGGTACATGGACCAGTCCTGAACATTTGTAGCACACATGCCAGTTGATTCCATTGTGCATCTGGGGCTGAGGACGGGGGTGGGTCATTGGGCCACAGGTTTAGCCTTCACTGGCCAGATGGGCCCATAAAGGAGCACAGCGTAACACTGAGGTATCGGACCCAACTTCCATTACAATTACCACTCCTTCTGGAACTTTCACACTGACACTGGACCCAACCTCCATTACAATTACCACTCCTTCTGGAACTTTCACACTGACACTGGACCCAACCTCCTTTACAATTACCACTCCTTCTGGAACTTTCACACTGACACTGGACCCAACCTCTCTAGCGATTACCACTTCTTCTGGAACATTCACTCTGACACTGGACCCAACCTCTCTAGCGATTACCACTTCTTCTGAAAATTTCACACGCCGGACTCAACCTCCCTTGCAATTACCACTTCTTCTGGAACGTTCACTCACTGGACTCAGGCACAGGGATTTATCAGAGTCTCATAATCTCATATGGACAGACAGAAATATGGTTTCATGCATCCATGTGCTAACATATAACACTCATCATGCACTTAGAGCAACGCAGGTACACAAACAGACATACACAGATGTGTGAGCAGGTTTGTTCAAAGACTTTGGAAGCAGAGACCCGCATAGAGCCATATACAGACCTCATAGTCACCCTCATAGTCACCAGGCTTTGGAAGTATAGACCCACACACATTTATTCATATAATAACAGATATGAATACATTCAAAGGTGATACACCACACCTGGCTCAGTCACCACAGATGAGAACTGTACAGATGTGTGAGAAAGTGTTTGTGAAGGTGTACCAGTGTGCACATCTGTAACTGACAGTGACTGTGTAAGCTATCATTGGAGTGAAGATTTATTAGGGCATTGGTTCTCAAGGTGGGGTCTGGGCACCCCCAGGGGTCCACAGTACGTTGCCAAGTGGTCTGTGAAAAAAGTTTGCTACAAAATATAAACTTTTTTACGTGGAGGAAAATGCTAGAGGAACAATCCTTTACAAATGCCCCCTGCGTATTATCAAGTTTTGCTAAATGCAGTAACATGATTATTTTAAACTGTTGTGGTATTAGGACTATATGTTTACAGTAAGAGTTCAAAAACATCTGGGGAACAAATGACTACAGCCTATACGATTAAATTTGTGTTACGACTAAAAGGGGACCTTGACATTTTTTCTGCTCCATGAAGGGTTCCCAGCCCAATGAAGTTTGAGAAGCCCTCTAACACATGCAGGATGCACACAATGAAGTTTGAGAAGCCCTCTAACACATGCAGGATGCAAAGCATTGCAAACAAACAAACCTCTAGAGGCATCTGCATCTTCTGCTTATCCAATGGTCTCTAAAGGTTTAGAAGGAGGGAGCAAACACCCATTTCAAATACATCACATTCAAATACATCACATTCAAATGAAAATGCTTGTAATACTGTGTGTTTGCTTTAACACCATACTGTGTGTAGGGTCCAAATATGGCAAAATGCTAAATTAATTTAATAATGAAATGTAGGATGATGCCCTTGGAGCAAGCCAGCAATCAACAGCCACCACCCCCCCTCCCCATAGCCCGTACACCCTCTCTAAGTTGGCATTGCGTTAGCTCCACATCCAGCTACACCCTGGCACAGGTCCACCCACCAGCATGGCCATATTGGCTTGTCATCAGTAGTCTCAGAGGTCCCCACAACTCTTTTCTGGCTATCTGTGAACATGCACACACATTTATTTAACTCTTGCATTTGCAAGCATTGAACAGTAGCATGTGTGTTTTGCAGTCGGTTGCTGTGTCTGCACCAAAAACAGCACAATAGTTCTTTTTGCTTTTCCCCTCAGATTCATGACTGTACATCACCTGAGTTTCTCTTCCTCCTCTCTCCCCTGCTTTCTTTCCTTGCTCTGTTACTCTCAAACTCTGACCTGTCTTTCCCCATCTTTCCTTGTAGGTGTGCAGTATCTCTCTATCTCTTTGTCTCTCTAGATCTCTTTTCTTCTTCTCCTACTTCCTGTCTTCAAATAGATAGATAGATGCTCTGCCTCTCTGTCTGGCCTGGTATTATGGCTAATGTGTGATCGATGTGTACAGAGCAAAAAGGAGGATGAAGTGGCCATGTTGTAACAAGATCAAACATGCCAGGCCAACCAGACAGCAGTCTGAAAGCCACCTCAGGTTCTTTCATCCTACCGCAACATGCCATGTTGCATTGTGGGAAGACTCTGTAAGCTGTGACCCTAGGGAAGACAGTGTGAAATAGGCTGTGAAGGAGAGGTGCAGTGTGTGTGTGTGTGTGTGTGTGTGTGTGTGTGTGTGTGTGTGTGTGTGTGTGTGTGTCTTGTGAGGGTGGAGAAAATAGTGAGACACTAGAAAGGTGGTAATGGGTGATTCACTTTGAAATGCTGGTTTTCTGCTGGGAGACTGCAGAAAGTGGAGACCTGCTAGCTGAGAGAGTATGTGTGTGTGTCTGTGTGTGTGTGTTTGTTTGTGTGTGTGTGTCTGTGTATGTGTGTGTGTTTGTGTGTGCAGTGATGGTGTGCTAGCTGAGAGCTGTAGAGACACATCATGTCCAGACTGATAAGAAGATGTTATGATTTATACTGCCTGCAATGGAAGCCATCTTAATTTATATTCTGAACATGTAGGCATGCATGCACCTTCATCTGTGTGTGTGTGTGTGTGTGTGTGTGTGTGTGTGTGTGCGCGCGTGCGTGCGCACACGCGTGTGTAGGTGTGTGTGTGTGTGTGTGTGTGTGTGTGCATGTGTACCCATTCATCCCTGATTGTTTTCTCAGAGGGGAGTCAGCTAGTCAGTTAGACAGATCAGCACCCTTAGCCCCTGCAGAAAGGTTGCATGACTAGAACAAAAGGTGCCTGTCTGTCTGTCTGTCTGTTTCTATGTCTGTCTGTGTGTCTGTCTGTCTGTTTGTATGTGCCTGCACATATGTCTGTCTGTCTGTCTGTCTGTATGTGCCTGCACATATGTCTGTCTGTCTGTGTGTCTGTCTGTTTGTATGTGCCTGCACATATGTCTGTCTGTGTGTCTGTCTGTCTGTTTGTATGTGCCTGCACATATGTCTGTCTGCGTGTTTGTCTGTCTGTCTGTCTGTTTGTATGCGCCTGCACATATGTCTGTCTGTCTGTCTGTCTGTTTGCATGTGCCTGCACATATGTCTCTCTGTGTGTCTGTCTGTATGTGTGTGCCTGCATGAATGTCTGTCTGTATGTGTTTGCATGTCTGTCTGTCTCTCTCTCTGTCTGTCTGTTTGTGTGTGCCTGTCTGTCTGTCTGTTTGTTTGCCTGTCCGTCTTTGCCCTGTGTGCCTGCCTGCCTGCCTGTCTGTCTGCATTGGAGTCTAAGATGCAGACATAAGGACGACTGTCCACCGCTTCCCCTGTGGCCAGAGAAATCCATTCTGACGTTTCTGTGTCAGTAAGAGGTTAGGCAGTGCTCCATCTGACATGTGCTGGCGTGGCTCACAGGAGCCAGGATCCTATAAGGTTTACCTGGTAGCCACTGACTCCCTTCCCCTCAATACCAGCTCCCTTACTGAGACTTGTGCTGAAGTGAGTGGAATACCATTCAAATTATATTCATGTATTTAACAGACACTTGTATCCAAAGTGACTTACATTTGTCAACTGACAGTTGTTCAGGGCCAGTCTTCCCCAGGGCAACAGTGGCAGCCAAGATTCAAACCCACAACTTTCCTGGCTTCCAGCATGCTAGCCAGATTCTTCAACCGCTACGCTACCTCTGCTCTACCTTTGCTCTGTTCAGTAGCAAATCGGAACAATTCAATGGCACATTGTTGTTGGTTCTCCAAGTTCATTAAAGGAAGTGCTGTGGAGAATCTCTGCAAACTGGGAAGTTAATTTTGGACTGGGGGACATCAAAGATGAAAGTGCCACCAGGAAATTAGATTTTCTTGGCAAATAAAAGTTCAGTGCCACCAGATGGAATTCTTTGTGTCTCCCTTCTAATAGTGCAGAATGATGTCCACAGTTATGTGGTCCATATTTGAGTCTCAGTGAACAATGGGAGCTCTAGTCTACTGTGGGTTCAGTTTTTTTATGGCAGAATCATATTTTTTATGTTTATCTCATTATATCAAGTTTATCTTGGAACAAATTGTTTTCTTTATGTCTGTATTCTGTCAAATTTTTGCTGAACTTATATTTTACTTCACCTTACCTTAGTTTGTCACACACGTGTATGCTATTACACATGCACACGTGCACACACACACACACACACACACACACACACACACACACACACACACACTATATCTCATTTTCTACCAGGTGCTCACACATACACCTACATACATGTATTTGCACTTTCTCTCTCTCTCTCTCTCTCACACACACACACACACACATATAAAAGACTGTAGGCGATGTGAGCTGTGTGTGTACCTATAAGTGGGCAGTAATGTGTGGGTTTTTGTGTGGGCTGCTGGACTCACGGTCAGCCCTCAGAGTGAAAAGCTGCAGCTTTCACCAGGGATAATATTCTCCAGGCCAACACACACTCACACTGACTCTCTCTCTCTCTCTCTCTCTCTCTCACACACACACTCAACTCTTCCGTCAAGGTCAAGCAAACCTTTATTTTTTCCTGTTTAAATGATCTCAGAACAACCCCAAGCCACCCAGTCACCCATGTTTGGAGATGGAGAAGGTGGAGGCTCATTCTAGCTGATTGATTTTCAGAATAAGGTATCACATCCAAAAAACCCATACAGGTGCCAAATCAAAAGTCAAACTGGAGGCAGACGTCAAACGACATTACTTAAGGTAGTATCATTTGAAGAGGTTAGTTGACATGGTAACAGTTCATATTGACTGAGTAGGTCAGGTAGAATTTAAGAAGCCTATTGTTGTTCACTTCACATCACCTCCCAGCATCCCTCACGGCCCCCGTTCATGGACCTCTCTGACAAAAAGCAGTCAAAGATCAAGACCCAGGAGAAAAGCAGCCAGGTCAAGTAGGAGTCCCATCACTTGCAGCATCTTCCAGAGGAGCTGAAAAGTGCCCCAGAACGGCAACTTTAGGAGTTTAAGAGCAGCTTGACTTGACCCCTGCCAACAAAATATCCATTAGGCTCTGCTCATGTCATTCTTTCACAGTGGAAATAAACTGTTAGGAATGGAATTTAATTATACTGCACATAAAGTATACTTTTCTACGCAGCAGTTAGCTATGGATTGGTTGTCATTAATGCAGTTAAATACCTGGCAAGAATGATGTAAAATGCACATCTACATGAGGAATAACAGAATACAATCCAACAAGAACAGATGTACAAGCAGCATTTCTATATAAGCTGTAGCTGGGCTCGTGTCATGTGTGTGTGATGGTTGCTCTTTAACTTTGGTTTAGTTTAGCTTGTGTTCTGCTCAGCAGTGTGTGTAGCCAGGTTGTGTCTGTCTCTGCCTCTGGCATTTCTCTTGTTTTGGTCATCACTCCCTTTCTTTTTCTTTTCATTTTCCCTCTACTGTTTCTCCCCTTATCCTTCCTTCCCTCTCTCCTCTTCCTATCATTTTCTCTCAAAGTCTCTCCCTTTCTTTCCCTCCCCCTGTAAGCCTGTAAGGCCTTCTTCAAAAGCCCAGCCAAGAGAGCAAGTCTAGAAGTCTGTTCTACACTATCCAGAGGTGAAAACGCTTTCTAAGGACACTGCTGTGCTGCATTGTCAGCCCAGATGGACAAAGCTGCTTTGTCAAAATGGCCACTGCACTGCCACTGAACTGCTGGACTCCTGCCAGGTCCATTATGACAAAGGCTGTCTGAGAGAAATGAAATAACAAACATGGCAGCTGTAGAGCTCTACCAACATTCTATAGAATCAAGTCAACAATAGAATAATGAAGAGTTCCATTCTCCTAATAAGTTAGAAAGGAACAAAGTAATGTCTGTTCTACTTAGTGTGTTCCTGATTAAATAGAAATTCTTTGGAACATCAAAGCTTGAACCCATTCTGAAGGATCCCACTCTGTCCCCACTCAAACATGATAGGATGCATGTCATTTAAGGAGCTTGTTTGTTTGATAGTTTGTGTTTGCCTTTGGTTTTCCACTTCACTCACACATATACACACACACACATGCACATGTGCACACACATGCACACACACACACACACACACACACACACAAACAAACACTGAGACCCTTGCATATCAAAGCAGCAGTAGCAAACTAGCCTGCATGATAAAAGGCAGTGTTGCGCCTGTCCAGTAGTAGCCAGTCATGTCATGAGTTGATTAAGCCAAGGGGAGTCTGGGGAGCTGACGGAAGCAGCAGCCATCTTTCCTCCCACAACCTGGTAGACACAATGCGCCAAGGATCAGCACTAATCTGTGGAGGATCCCTGTCAGATCCGGCAGACCGAACAGCACTTAAGGACACTCAGAACCCATGTCCAGTCCTGGGGGAGCCGCTGAGTAGCAAAAAGATAGCGCACCTCAGAGACACACACACACATACAGAGAGAGAGAAAGAGAGAGAGAGAGAGAGAGAGAGAGAGAGATCGCAAACACTGCTTTACTTACCAGTTTACATCCCTGCACACAGTGCATTTGACATGCCTGCACACAGTGCATTTGACATCCCTGCACACAGTGCATTTGACATCCCTGCACACAGTGCATTTGACATCCCTGCACACAGTGCATTTGATTGTCTGCAGATTTATCCACCTCTTTAATGATCCTCTTTGTTGTGATGTTTACATTCTTCTGTGTAGTAAATTGGCATTCCCAGCATTGACTTATTAACCTAGAGACACATCTCAAAAAGAAAACAGAAATGCAGACCTCTTGGCACACAGAAAGAGAAGACTGTGTGTGTTTGGGTGTGTTTGGGTGTGTTTGGGGGGGTGGGATGGATAGAGAATGATGGAGAGAACAGAGACACAGAGAGAGACAGGAAGATGGACAGATTGACTGGAGGATTACGTAAACTCTATTCCCTCTGCTCTTGACACTTCAGAGATGGAGAAGGACACAGGAGCCCAAAACATCTCACAGCTCCGCTCCTCAGAGCCCCGTGTGCTGCCAAAGCCTCACCTATTAAACAGGCATCATATTGGAAGGGCAACCAAAATAGAGCTGGACACCTTCTTTGCTGATGTCTGAAAGGTGCATTCAGTGATTTCCAAAAGAGCTAAATTTGATTTACCGGTACTTCAAAGTGGTGTCCCAGTTTTCAAAATTAGAACAGGCCTATGCAAAAATATTTTCTTGGTTTTTGTAGCATTTTTATAAAACTAAGCTTCATTATCTCGTAGCTTGAAAGGCCTCCATCCCAGGTGCGCCTTTTGTGTCTGATGTAGAGCCTCTGCTTTGTTCTAACCAAATTGGTGAGATGAAAAACTGTCAACTGTGGTTAGCAGGCCTGCCACTACACACCACAGTCAGTCTGGCCCTCAGCTCCTCCACCCCCCACCCCCTCTATTAAATTAGCCTGAAGTGGGGCAGTCGGGGGACTCCCTCCTCTCCTCTGTGGCCGAGCGGAGGCCAGTAATTGGTGCACAGCCGAAGAATGCGCATCATGCCGCTGGGACTTAAGTGCAGACCGTCATCTGAAAATACACCCACACCCCACCCTCCACACCCCACCCTCCGTCGCACAGCTCTTCTCTCTCCCTTCCTCCAAAAAAACCTCTTCATTATCCCTGGGCCTGCTGTCAAGTGCTGCCTCTCTCTCTTTCTCTCTCTGCTTCTGCCCACTGTCCAATCATCCTCTCCTCTGCTCTGCTCTCGTTCCTGGGCCTAATTATCAGCGCTATCATGGGCATGGAGGGCTGGAGAGGGAGTGATAAAGAAGAGAGGAAGAGAAACTGTCAAGCAGTAAGCCCATGGAGGAAGGTGAGGAGGGATGGAGAGATGGAGAAGAAGGAGAGCCCACATGGGCATGTTAAATCAACAGTACTCAGCACAGTCTCTCAGACTTAGCTTTGCCAAGAGACTTCATTCAGTCATTCATTTATGCCAATACAGCATCAATACAGAGAGAGAGAGAGAGAGAGAGAGAGAGAGAGAGAGAGAGAGAGAAAGAGAATAAGAGACCGTAAAGGAAAGACAGAGTATCAGAAAGTAAGTGATGATGGAAAACGAGAGGCAGAATGGGAGCAAAACTATCAGTAATGTGTTATACTGCCTTGGGGGCCAATGGCAGAGTGTCACTGGGATGAGCAGATGCCATATGGTCAGGCAGATGAAAAAAGCCTGTCAGTCTGTCTCACTCCCAACACAAACTCTAAAAATCCAACCTGTTTCAGATGCCTCCAATCTCCTATTTTGCCACTGTGTTTCGCATTGTTTCACCTACCATTAGGTACAGTCAGACATGCCAATTAGCAGTAAGCTAAACTGTGCACAGTATCTGAAAAGTGATGAGAAAGAAGGACTTGCACATACCTAACCACTATCCCAACTGTCACTCTGACCACAGTGATGTGCAATTACAGGCTGCTGGTGGCTGTGTGGACTGTGGAAGTGTTTTCCTTGCTGGCTTTCATGTGTAGTAATGGCCACTGAGGTGCAAACTTTCCCCACTCCTCCGGAGTTGCAGTGGCTTTTTAATAACCAGGCTATTCTGCACATGTGCACACACATAAACACACACACACATGCACACTCACACACGCACAAACACACATGACACACTGTGATGGTCCGCTGGTTTTGCTCTAGTCACACATGCTGTCATAGTTACTAAGAGCTGACCTTGTGTGTTTGCATTGGACCTAAAGGGGCTCAGCAAATGGCCTCTGCTGCCACCTACTCCCTTTACGCCCCCTTCCACCCCTCTCTCTCTCTCACACACACACCCACACACACACACACACATATTCTTTCAGACACACACACTCCCTGCACATTAATATCTCCCTCTTTCTCTCTCACACATACACACAGATATAATCTTTCAAACACACACTCACTACACACATTAAAATCTCCCTCTCTCTCTCTCTCTCTCTGTCTCTGGGAGATTGCTGAGAGGTGTGTGTTGCCATAACAGTGCCACCTGTGTTTGCAGAGGAGCTGTGAGGCCATTCTATTGACTCTGCTTTCTAATGCCTGCCTGGTCTGACCATTATCATTGTGGAGGGCCGCTCCTATCCCCTGACCCTTATCATTGTGGAGGGGCTAGTCTGGGCTAGACCCTCGTGGCTTATTTACACTAATGCACACCCGTAAGGAGATGATGAGAAAGGTTGCTTTGGGACAGTAATCATATGAGGCCTCAGCAGATATGAAGTGTGTGGAGTGTATGGTGGAGGGAGTGGTCTGGAGCTGGACCTCTAGTGTCTGGTGTGTGTCTTAAGTGAACCTTACTACCTGTCCAAATGAATTACACTAACTCTCAATCAATCTTGACCTTCCTCCAAACTATATTTGCCTGGAAAGGCTTTGACTTGGTCCGTTGTCCTTGGAAAGATCAGAATTACAGATGACACTGTTTTTTACCTCACAAGATTTCCTGTTTCCAGGTAATGATCTCTCATGTTTGTCTTCTTAAACAGCTCCTCTTTAGCACTGTCTGACTACATGTTCCCAGAAATAATATTTTTTTTCTTTCAGTCACATTGATAAATAAACACACTGACATACCATATTACCCAGTCCCAGTGTGCGGGTGTGAGGTGCTTCTTGTGCTGTGCCTGAGGTGTGTGTGTGTGTGTGGATATTCATGATTGATGAGTATTTTGACCTTTCCCTAATGCCACAGTGTTGATGTTTCTTCACCAAGCCCAGGCTTCACAAGAGCCTTTTCTCTGCATTTCCTCAGCTTAAATGGTGAGAGGAGCAGAGTGACACATTTGTACCTCATTTGTACAGTTCTGTGTGTGTGTGTGTGCATGTGTGTGCGTGCGTGTGTGTGTGCATGTGTGTGTGCGTGTGTGTGTGTGTGTCCATGCGTGTGTGTGTGTGCGTGTGTGTGCATGTGTGTGTGCGTGTGTGTGTATGTGTGTGTGTGTCCATGCGTGTGTGTGTGTGCGTGCGTGTGTGTGTGTGCATGTGTGTGTGCGTGTGTGTGTGTGTGTCCATGCGCGTGTGTGTGTGCGTGTGTGTGTGCATGGCTTGTCTCCTTGCGCACTAGTGCATGAATACAACATGAATCTGCCATGGCTCGGTGCTCACCGAAGCAGGATCAAACGGCTAATAATTCAGTTGGGAAACAAGCGAGGGTTGAGCAGGCCAACGCAGATGCATGTCGGCTGATAAATGCCAAATCAAAAGCCGTTTGATTCCAGGTCCTTGCTCCTCTCTCTCGGCTTAAGTGGTTTGGGATGCACACGGGCAGGTTTGGCCCAATTACGAGAGAAATGTACAGAACTTGCTCTCCACATAAGCTAAATGACATAATGATGTGTGGTGTGGTTTTGACGATTGTGATGTGTGTGTGGTGTGGTGTTTTGTGTCATGGGAGGAGGGTGGTGGTGAGAGATTGATGATGGAAGCGTGAGTGTGTGTGAGTGTGTATCTTTTCCTTCCTCCGTATGCTGTGCTGTGCCACTGCCTCAGTGACGGCAAGAAAGCTCGCCTGTGCGAGCAATGGAACTGGAAACGGCGGTTTCCTAGGGAACAGCAGTGCTCATTGTCATGTGTTATCTCCAGGGGGTTTTGTGCAAGAGAATCTGCACCACTCTCCTTACAATGTGCACCCCGATTCCGATCCACGATTTGTCCCTTTGACAAAAACCCTGCCTTGAAGTGTCACCTTGGATTTGTGTGTGGGTGTGTGTGTGTTTGGCGGGAGAATGCCATTGCAGACATGTGCTGGAAACAGATCCCTTAGTGCCACCATATTAAGGGATGTCAGTACTGGGGGGCAGGAAAGTAAATAAGCTGAGAGTGGACTTCGGGACGGAAATTGAGAATTGTGTCCAATATCTTTCACCTTGTGAAAACTGATCCTTTTGGGGAGCCCAGGTGACTACAGTGTCTCATTTCCAAGGGAGGCCTGACCCAAATGCCTTGAGGACGTGCTGTTGGTGACCCAAATGGGTTTCCTGGAGGAGGAAATGGGTTGCCTGGAGCAGGAGGGCACGTCGTGAGGACATGCTGTCGGTTACAGAGATTAGGATGACAAAGCATTCCAGCTCCATGAGAAAGAAGCAGAAATATCAGGGATCACCGTCGGGACCTTCAGGGCTGTGCTGCCCTTTCCCTGCTCCCTGACAGAAGCTCTGGAGCGGCTCAGATGGTCTCTGCTGTAGACAAACACAGAGGCCAGCCAGTCACCCCACGGTTTAATAGCTTATTGATCGCAGGGGGCTCATCAAGGTGTTGTTTCAGGCTGCTAATTCTGTTGCCTTTGTTTTGTCTGGCATCTTCTGTCTGCCTGGTGGGGCTGATTAGCCAAAAGGAAAGTGAATCTGATCTGCCTCTGAGCAGTAGCTGGGTCTTTCCTAATCTGAGCGGTAGCTGGGTCTTTCCTAATCTGAGCGGTAGCTGAGTCTTCCTAAGATGAGCTGTTTTCCAGGCATCTCCAGTCTGGTAGGGTTGGATGCTGCTGGGGGCTCCCCTCAGTAAGACTGCAGAATTAGAAACTGTTGTGTGAGTGTTCATAATTATAATGATTCTGATGCTCTTTGTAAACCAATCAATTGTAGCTGATTATAAGATAGGCCCCAATGGGAGTTTGTGGAAATGTGTGCAGTTCAGAGTGTTCAGCTTTGTGGACAGCATTAAAGGAGAAATCCAGTGTAAATCATTCCATAGCCCTGTTGTTCCAGGTCACTGAGTGCTGGCAGTAGGAAAAACAACATAGACCTAATGGTGAACTGGCAGCTACACCAACTGAATGGGGCACAGTAACTTATTTTCAGTTTCATTTTCCTGTGCTTATGGGCTGATGGACTGATTCATACCAGATTTCTCCTTTAATCCTTACATTTAGTCTGCTATCTGATTCTCAGTCTACTCTCTAATCTGAGACCTTTTGTGTCTTGGCAGCACAGATGACCCTGCTCCCCACCCCACCCCAGGGTCTCTTAGGGGAAGCAGTGGGGAATGTCAGGTTTGTTTACTCTCATCACATCCACTACCCCCCCGGCCTGAGAATCCGCACTCTTGATGTGAGATGTGCTGTGTAGTCACATTCACACAGGCACATATAGTTTGTTTAAGTAATTCATGATCTGTGGTAGGGGGAGAGACAGGGGACGCTAACATGACTCACAGTGTTGTGGTCTGTGATCTCAGGACTGGCACGTCTGCCACCTGTATGGCATCTGTGATAGGAAACAGAAAATTGGGATGGGAAATGGGAAGGGGGATGGGAAATGGGAAATGGGAAAAGATGAGATTAGATTAGATTCAACTTTATTGTCATTAGTCATGTATAAATACAGGTAACAAAATGCGGTTTGGCATCTAATCAGAAGTGCAAAGAGCAGCAAGTGCAGTATATACAGTATATGCAATATGTACAGTTAAAGAGCTAATTATATTCAGATAATAGTAGTAATAATAAATAGGCAGAATAATAATTAGGCAGAAGAGCAATATACATGTAAGGAGAAGAGATAATGAGGGCAATATACAGATGTGCTATATAGATTCAATATAAAGGGCAATATACAGATGTGCAATAGAGATAGTTATGTACAGATGTGTTAAGTATATACAGATGTACAGGTGTGCAGTCCAAGGGGTATAGCAGCAGAGTGCAGTGTGAGGTTCAGTGGGGGACAGAGTTCAGTAGTGTGACGGCTGTGGGGAAGAAGCTGTTCCTGAACCTGGTGGTTTTAGTATGGAGGCTCCTGTAGCGCCTTCTGGATGGGGAGGAGTTGGAATAGTATATATTAGTATATAATAGTATATAGTATGTTGGCAGGATGAGAGGTGTCCTTCAGAATGCTGCGTGCCCGTTGCAGACATCTTTTCTTGTGGACATCGTCAATAGCAGGAAGTGCAGTCCCTGTGATTCTCTGAGCAGTTTTCACAACTCGCTGCAGAGCCTTGCGACCAGCGACAGAGCAATTTCCATACCAAACTGTCACACAGTTAGTCAGGATGCTCTCGATTGCACAGTGGTAGAAATTTCTCAGGATGCTAGTGGACAGGTGGTTTTTCTTTAGTGTCCTTAGGAAGAAGAGGCGCTGGTGGGCCTTCTTGACCAGGCTTGAGGTGTTGGTCGACCAGGACAGAGATGTGGGTCCCCAGGAATTTGAAGCTGGTAACACATTCCACAGCCATGTGGATGGGGTCATGGGTGTTTCCCTTCTCTTTCCTGAAGTCCACAATGAGTTCCTTAGTCTTGCTGGTGTTCAAGAGCAGGTTGTTGTCAGCACACCATGCAGCCAGGTGCTTCACCTCTTCCCTGTAGTCAGACTCATCGTTGTCACTGATGAGTCCAATCATCGTGGTGTCATCTGCAAACTTGATGATGGAGTTGGATCCATACGCAGGCCTGCAGTCATGGGGGAAAAAGGAGTAGAGGAATGGGGATAGCACACAGCCTTGTGGTGCACCGGTGCTCAGTGACAGGGTGGTGGACTGGTTCTGGCATGACCTAACAAACTGGAGTCTGTTGTTCAGGAAGTCCATGATCCAGTTGCAGATGGGGTTGCTGATTCCAAGGTCGCAGAGTTTGGCGATTAACTTGGAGGGGATGACTGTGTTTAATGCTGAGCTGAAGTCAACAAACAGCATTCTTGCATATGCAGGGGATGGGAAATGGGTAAAGGGGAATGGGAAATGGGAAGTGGGGATGGGAAACAGCAAATAATGTCTATCAGTGCCTGATGGGAAGTGGGGATGGGAAACAGCAAATAATGTCTATCAGTGCCTGAATGCACTAGGTGTTCTAAATTCAAGTTATCACTCTTGCTACTTAAAGGAACACCAGGCAACATTTTGAGGTTAATTTACCGGTTTTGTTGTCACTTTGATGGTTAAATGTCTCATGACTGGGTTAATGAAGGCTCTTTGATGGTTAAATGTTTCATGACTGGGTTAATGAAGGCTCTTTGATGGTTAAATGTCTCATGACTGGGTTAATGAAGGCTCTTTGATGGTTAAATGTTTCATGACTGGGTTAATGAAGGCTCTTTGATGGTTAAATGTCTCATGACTGGGTTAATTAAGGCTCTCTCAGCTGGTGCAGTAACACCTTGTCAGTAAACATATTTCCATATTTAGTACATCTGTGTGTGCACATGTGGTTTTGGTTTTATGTGTGAAATTTGTGGGATATTTGGGTTGAACAATGTGTGTGTGGTTGAATATGTCTGGCTCTATGTAGGCTATGTAGGTACGTGTGAAATTTGTGGGATATTTGGGTTGAACAATGTGTGTGTGGTTGAATATGTCTGGCTCTATGTAGGCTATGTAGGTATGTGTGTTTGTGTACAATGCACTGGGTTGTGTTTATCTGTATCTGTGAGGTATCTGTATCTCCCTATGTGAGCATGTCTGTGTGTGTATCTGTGTGTGTGTGTGTGTGTGTGTGTGTGTGTGTGTGTGTGTGTGTGTGTGTGTGTGTGTGTGTGTGTGTGTGTGTGTGTGTGTGTGTGAGTGTGTGAGAATGTCTATGTGTGTATCTGTGTGTGTGTGTGTGTGTGTGAGCATGTCTATGTGTGTATCTGTGTGTGTGTGTGTGTGTGTGTGTGTGTATGTGTGTGTATGTGTGTATGAGCATGTCTGTGTGTGTATCTGTGTGTGTGTGTGTGTGTGTGTGTGTGAGCATGTCTATGTGTGTGTGTGTGTGTATATGTGTGTGTGAGCATGTCTGTGTGTGTATGTGTGTGTGTGTGTGTGTGTGTGTGTGTGTGTATGTGTGTGTGAGCATGTCTGTGTGTGTATATGTGTGTGTGTGTCTGTGTATGTGTGTGTGAGCATGTCTGTGTGTGTATATCTGTGTGATCAGCAGGCTGCAGGCAGGCATAGATTTGCGGTTTTCCATGTTGTGTGATGTGAAGTGATTGAAGGCGAATGGGAGCGGCGGCTCGTCTGCATGTTAAAGAGCCTGACTGTGGTGGTGCCAGGAGGTTTCTCACCCGAGCATGCTCAGTCCATTAGCAGTGGCCGTGTGACTTGACCCAGCTGCAGTGCCGATGAGAGAAGACGAGACGAGGAAGAGGAGGAGGAGGAGGAGGAGGGAGGTGTGAGGAGAGGTGCGCTGTGGCAGTGCCACTGGATGGGGAGGGGTGTGTGTGATGTGTGTGAAGGGTCATCTGATGTGTGTGCTTGTGTACTGAAGAGCACTGACATCCTGCTTGTTTGGTTTGCATGGTTGTTTCACAGTGAGATCGTCTTTGCCTTCAGGCAAGTTTGTCAAAAGCCATCATGCAAAGGCAGGGCCTTCCCCTGACACTGGGACAGGAAGAGATAAAAGAACATTTCCCATGATCTGCATTCTTGATCTCCAGATCATGGGAAACAGGTGTGGGTAAATTCTTATTGAAATATGTAACGCACCAGATGTTGTTGTTTTTATGCTTTTCTGGTACAATCCACTGTCAGCACATGAGGGGATGAGAAGGGAAGGCTGACCGAGATAGAGAGATCTGTAGCGTGGGAGACGCACTGAAGCCTAGAGAACGGTCTAGTGCTCCCAGACTGCTGTGGGGAGGTTTAATCAAGACAGACAGGTCAGGTGTGGGTGGTTCCCTCTACTTCTCCCAAATCCATTTTGAATGTCAGGGAACTGAAAGAGGGCAACAGCCTGTCTGAATTAAATAGGTTAGCATCACATATGCTAGTCTCTCATCAGTAAATAACCCCAGTGTGTTTGAAGGATAAAGTAGCTGTGATATCCGGTTCTGATTCTATCCAGATATGTCCAAAATGTCTAGAATTAAAAGAGACTGATCAATGAAATGTAACAATAATGAAATATTGATCTACCTGGGTTTGTTTTTAGCCATGTGTCTAATTCTTCCTCTTTGGATGTGATCTGATGTGCAGTGTCCAGGTTGTTCCTGTGTGTGGTTGCTCTGAGACCAAGGACGTGCATAGGCTTCAGAGCTGCCCGGGGCCAAAGACCCAGAGCTGTATTCTCTGCCACCACAAAGGAAGAGAAGCATTTATTCAATTTCAATTCAATGTTGCCTTATCAGCATGATCATTAGTACAGTCCTGCCCAAGCATTAACTGAATGCCTGTTAGAAAGGAGCTTCTCTGTGTTCTCTGTACAGTGGCCCAGCTATGCTGGTTGCATGGTCATCACAATGTGGGAAGGTCATATGCTATACTATAGATGACCTGTAGGGCCACCACTGTGACGAGGTCAAATGGGGAGACTCTCAGGCCCTCCTTTCTCCTGTCCTCTTGGCTAGTCGTCTCCTGGCGTAGAGTATCACTGTTGGCAGCTCCTTATTGCCTTTGCTGTGTCTGCGTCTGCCCCTCCTCTCTGACCTTATTTACCTCCCGCTCCGAGGGGATCTTCTACTCACACTATGTTCTGATCGGATCCCTCCCGGTGACTCGCTGTAAATCACCGCTGTATTGAGTGCATCCACTGTGCCTATGCACCTCTAGCTCTCTGACAGCAGCCGGACGACAGCGGACTCTGATTAATGCACTCGTCTGCGCTTCGTTCCTTTGTTTTCTCTCCCATTAGCCGTCAAGTCCTGCAATTTGTGTCCTTCCTGAATGCCATGGATGGTGAGCTTTGCCTTCTCTGTCGCCCTGCTGAATTACAGTGACAACAAGCACTCCTACTGACAGAAAACAATAGTGGCACGCCTTTGGTTTACCTTTGCCACCGTCAAAGGACATCATTATGAGACATGAAATGGCCATGCAACTGTGTTAACAACTATAATAATAATATATAATAATAATAACAATAATAGTAATAATAATAATAATAGTAATAATGTTTTTTATAGTGTCTTTCAAGATACCCAAGTATACTCAAGTGCGTGTGTGTGTGTGTGTGTGTGTGTGTGTGTGTTCGTGTGGTGTGAGTGTGTGTGTGTGTGCGTGCGTGTGTGTGTGGTGTGTGAGTGTATTTGTGTGTGTGTGTGAGCGTAAGTGTGTGTGTGTGTGTGTGTGTGTGTGTGTGTGTGTGTGTCTGTGTGTGACTGTGGATGGTATGCGTTAGGGGGGTTAGAGGCCAAAGGCCTCTGTGAAGAGGTGAGCTTTAAGATGCTTTTTAAACAGCCCTGCAAAGGGCTGTGTCGCCCCTCTGCTCCCCCAGGAGGCTTTCTGGGTTCTTCATGATGGCCACATGGACAACTCAGGTTCCCAGTCTGCACTGGGGAAATGTCAATTAGGGAGATGACCCACACCTGCCAACGGTGAGGGTATATCAGCACCCACATTCCTGACACCCTTTCTGAGCACACACCATCTTGCAGACACTCCGGCACAGGATGTGGACGGGAGCATCACCACAAAAGGCTCTGTCACTGATACACTGCTAATACACATAACAATAACAACAACAACAATGATAGCGATAATAATATGTAGTAATATCTATTTTATGTTGCCGCTTGTTGAATGTTAAGTTAAATGAAATTGGAAAACCTTTTCATCTGTCTGTGGGTGAATGTACAAACGTGAGATCTTATATTATTTTATATTATATATATCTTACCTTAGCAGTAACATGCCAGTGTTGCTATCACCTTTCTCTATGATCTTGCGCAACATAATTACCTGAAGATGTATTAATTTGCATGCTGGTCTGAATAGTTATATTCAACCTATACTTATTTAGCCTTCTACCAGACCAGCCGGATTTGTACTGTAGCCTTGGTCGCTCAGAGCTGTCAACGATAGCCTTGATGTCTGAGAGGGCAACCTAATTACTGACTCAACTCAGGTTTACTCAACACCGTGGGGAATCCAGATCAGTCGACAGAGGGAAGAGTACATTCGCCATTGTGTTTTCAACGGCCCATTAGGGCTATTATGATCATTAAATCTCTTTGCGTCCGCATGACCCGTCGATATCCATGCCAGTAGAATGGCACGGCACATCTCCAGATCAATCACAGTGGTCTCCATGGAATCCGCAGCCAAAAGGTCCTCCCAAAGGAGCTCATCAGCCTAGCGCTGGCCCTGTGTTGGTTTCAGAGGAGCTGAGATGTGGGGGGGATCAATCACACCACTTTCCAGACAATGAGCATGTTTCCTGCTATGGCATGCATGTGTGGGTTAGAAAATAATGTCAAAGGGGGAAGAGAAAGTGGGAGATGAACTGTCTGCCACCCCTGTGCCCTGTCCTCTAGCCTTGGTTCTTGCAGAGCAGTACTGCAGAGAGCAGACTATACCAGGCTCTACAAAGGCTTGTCCTTCTTGAATTTAAGGGAAAATGTTTCTGCAACATTCAGGGTTATTTTTTTTCTAAAGATGTTTTGCTGCTGACATTCTTGTGGCAGAAAGTGACATTCTATTCTGCTCAACTTTCTCTCTCACACACACATGCACATGCACACACAAACACAGGTTGTAATTGAATCTGGTACTGCTCACCAGTACTGACAAGAAAGTCTGTATAGGGAGTGAAATAAAAAATCAAATATCACAGATAGATGTCAATTTGACAACTACTTGCGGATGTGTGTATCATGGTGCGAGTGTGTGTCTGGGGGTGCGGAGGAACAGTGTGCTCTAAATGCTGAGGGCAGGCTCATTGGGAGGGGCAAGCTAGGGCAGGGACTGGATGGATTTGCCGAGCTCAAGATACTTCTGCTTCATCTGCTTCTGATGAGATGCATGTCAACCCTACCAAATGCCTTATCACTTGCTAACAAATACCAGTGACCTGCATGAATCTCAAGAGCCTCCACTCTTGAAGCCATGGAGGAAAAAGTAATTAAATTTTGAAGAAGAAAACCACAAAAATTGAGCCTGGCAAGAAAAAAGTAATAAATCTGACTTTGAGTCACTGACATCTTTAATTGTTTTTTGCTCTGGCTCTGACAGGACCAGTACAAGGCCTGGGGCTGCCTGAAAGTGCTGTGTGTGAGTGTGTGTGTTTGTGTGTGTGCATGTGCATGTGTGTGTGTGTGTGTGTGTGTGTGTCTGTTTAAGGCCTGAAGAAGCACACCAGGGGATGAGAAACAATGAAATGCATAAGTAGACAAGTGAGAGATGACTGGATCAGCTCAGAGGCTCCTGGATATGCAGCCAGAGCCACAGGAGTGCTATACTGGCATATATCACTGCAGCAGCACCTGCCCAGGGACTCTCTCAAGCTTCAGTGCCATCACAAAGACAAACACTTACTGTTTGCCCAGTGCTTTGGACAGATAACAGACAGGTATCATCAGTATTTCTTGCTTTCATTCTCTCTTGCAGACTTTCTTTCTTTCATTCTTTGGTTGACTCTTTAACTCTTTCTTCCACTCTCATTTCCAAGCCTCTATTTGCCAGCCTGTCTCTGTGGACTATGAGCCATTGGTACTGGCTTATCTGTGTGTGTGTGTGTGTGTGTGTGTGTGTGTGTGTGTGTGTGTACGGTCATGTGCTCAACAGTCTCAGACTGAGCTAGAAGGACAGCAGGCTATGAAGATGGTGTTGGTATTGGCTTATCTGTGTGTGTGTGTGTGTGTGTGTGTGTGTGTTTGCATGTGATCAACAGTCTCAGACTGAGCTAGAAGGACAGCAGGCTATAAAGATGGTGTTGGTACTGGCTTATCTGTGTGTGTGTGTGTGTGTGTGTGTACGGTCATGTTCTCAATAGTCTCAGACTGAGCTAGAAGGACAGCAGGCTATGAAGATGGTGTTGGTACTGGCTTATCTGTGTGTGTGTGTGTGTGTGTGTTTGCATGTGATCAAGAGCCTCAGACTGAGCTAGCAGGTTAGCTTTCGCACTGGAACCAAGAACACATGCATATATACCAACATAGAAATAGACTTATACAAAGGTAAGAGGGTCTTAACATCATATGTGTGTGTTTGTGTGTGTGTGTGTGTGTGTGTGTGTGTGTGTGTGTGTGCGTGTGTGTGTACACATCCGTGGTTGGGGGTGTGATGTGACCTGACATGTGTAGACACGGCCCTGAGAGGAATGGATTTTCTCCCCTGGCAGCTCATTAAATCAATGCAGAGGATCAGTTTGTGGTGGAGGTTATCCAGACCCAGGCTAGGCTAGCACCTTCTCCTCTCCTCACACACCATTAACAGCTTCTTATCTACTTCACAGAACATTTAACATGCGTCACTAATGATATATATTGATATATATATATTATTATCATAGATAATAAATTATAATTAAATGAATTACATGATTTCACTGTATTCAGACTTGATCATTTCATGATAATTAGCGCCTATGAGGTAAAATTCATATGATTCCAATGTGATAAACCCATGACAGACATGCTAACAGTGCCATAGCACTGTCATACAGGTAAATCAATAGAGTTCCCCTTTCTCTTTGAGAGATATATCAGCCTCGTAGCTATTGGGCTGTGTGTCAGTTAGCTGATCCTATTGGGCTGTGTGTCAGTTAGCTGATCCTATTGGGCTGTGTGTCAGTTAGCTGATCCTATTGGGCTGTGTGTCAGTTAGCTGATCCTATTGGGCTGTGTGTCAGTTAGCTGATCCTATTGGGCTGTGTGTCAGTTAGCTGATCCTATTGGGCTGTGTGTCAGTTAGCTGATCCTATTGGGCTGTGTGTCAGTTAGCTGATCGTATTGGGCTGTGTGTCAGTTAGCTGATCCTATTGGGCTGTGTGTCAGTTAGCTGATCCTATTGGGCTGTGTGTCAGTTAGCTGATCCTATTGGGCTGTGTGTCAGTTAGCTGATCGTATTGGGCTGTGTGTCAGTTAGCTGATCCTATTGGGCTGTGTGTCAGTTAGCTGATCCTATTGGGCTGTGTGTCAGTTAGCCTTCATGAGCCACAGCACCGCTTGTTTATCTCCCTCTTTTCCTGGTATTGGTGGTGGTGTGTGTGTGTGTCTGTCTCAAGGGATCCTCAAGGGAAAATTTTGATTACTTCCAGTTAAGTTGGATGTTTTGGTGTTCGTTGCTTATTAAAACAATGTTGTAATTTCATTTGAATTTCCCACAAATCCACATCATTGCCTCTGTCTCCTTTTTTCTCCCTCAGGAGATTTCTTTATGTTTCTCTCTCTGCTTCCCTCAAGCAAACACTCTCATATCTGCATTGCCCTTTTCTGATAGCCTATTGATCTGCTTAAATGTAGGTCTACCATATGTCATTACAAGTATTCCACAAGCAAACTTGTCATTGCCCTCTGGTCCCCTCTCTCCCTCTTTAACACCCAAAGAAATATATTAGCATGGTCATGCTACAGCAGGGTTAGCAAAACTAAAACATGGTGATTTGGTACCAGACAATTATGTGTCTGTGGAGGGAAATCTCTTCTTCTATTTCTGCCCCCCCCAATATCCACCTCGGTGTTTTCAAAGCTCTTTAATGGCTTCCTCTCAATGATGTGCCGTGTCTTAACTGTGTCCTGATGTCTAAAGAGTTGCCATCTCTATAGAAAATAAACACTTTGACACCCACATTACTGCCCCCCCCAACATACACACACACAGTTACACAAATCTCTCCCCCTCTCTGCCACTGACTAAGCTTCCACACCTAGCGTAGGTGTGAGGAGATGGTCTTTTGTCTGACTTGCGTAATTACTGTTGTGTGAAGACGAATCCCCGTGGAAGAGGCCAGCACTCTGGAGCACACACACAGTAGGTGGATTGGAAAGGCAATTATCATCCTGGGGCTGGGCAAATGCCTTCCATTAAAACATAAAACCACTCCACTGCTTCAATGGATCCCGTCAGGTTATTTTATTGAAAGTACAAAGCATATTCTGAAATGAATTTTATGATTGATTCTATTCTTTGGAGGCCAGGAGAAAGGAGTAGAATCTTGAACAGAATTTCCTCCTGTGAATTCACAGCCTCCACAGTTTCGCTTCAGCCAGTTGCCATTTGAGCCGTGAAACTTTGCTTAGCTCCCGGTAAGCCAACATCTGCTTTACACACTCACACACACACACACACAGACAGAGTTGTTTTATCTGTCATGCCTTTGAAATTCCCCTGGCAAACCTTCCCAATTGGTGCCATCAGCACTTCTGCAGGGCGTGAGATCTGGAAGCATTCCCCCAAATTCTCTTCTCCCAGTTCTCCACAAAGAGAGCATGCTGGAGCTCCGACACACACGTCTGTGAGACTGCAGCATGAATCTGGCAGATCTCCATGCTCATCTGCTCTCTACTGACTCTCACAGAAAACCTTCTGCCTCAGCTTTCCTCATCTGAGCTTATCTGCAGGCTCGCACCTGCCTGTCCCATCCCTGAGGCAGCACAATGCTGGCTAGAGAGGAATAAAGTAAATACGAGCCACACACCCATCCTCGCGAGAAAACCATAACATGGGTCAGAAAGCCTGGAAGCTTTTGCTGCCGTCAGTGTGTGTTTTTAATTCCTGTTTGCTCAAAATTACGCTTCAGAGTTTATGGGGAGAGTGCAGGGAGCACAGCAATGGGTCGTGGGTCAGCCATTAAACATTTCATTTAGTTGGCACTGTTCCCGCGGGTATAGTTGAAGGGGCACAGCCCATGTGGTGTCAAAACACTTAGAGCCTCCTAATGTGCTAAATGGCAACAAACGCAGAGCGTCAGCAGAAGTGCTGAAGGGCTTTGAGTGCAGTAAAGTATGATTGCAGTGTCGACTGGCCACAGGTCTTGACATAATCAGTAGTCTGCTGTGTAGCATAGGGAGTAAATTACTGTGTGCTGCTGCACTTCAATAGGGTGTTTGGGGTGTTGGATACAACTGCTTTTCTCTGATGGGACAAAATGAGTATCGGTTAAGGTGGTACCTGATTGACAAGACTGTGTGTGTGTTTTGTGAGGTGTGTTTTCTTTCACTGTCAGGCTGGAGGAGAATATCAGGATATTTCATCCTGTCCTACCATCACATCAGCAGATCAGTAACCCCAAATCAGCTTTCTTCAGCAGAGCTCCATCATTCAGCAGCTGCTGTTAGACAGTTTGAAGTTGGAGTTTATGGGGCAAATAGTTTCAATATGTCATACATTATGAATATGGGACAATATGTGAATGTATTTTGAAAGGTACAATTAAGAAACATGACCTTTTCTTTTGATTAATGGAAAGTGCTGTGGTGTTACTTTATCTTTGAATGACTTCATCTCTTCTTGGAAGGTGTCCATGAACAACACAGAGAAAAGACTAGTAATGTTGTTGCTGTTGAATCAATACATTTCCATCTACTTGCCAGCAGTGTATGCATCATGTAGCGGTGTTAGAAACAGAGCTCAGTCTGCATTTATGGACATGTTCAGTTTCTTTCAGTCTTTTCCAGCCCTGTTTTACTATTGGCATCGTCAGTTTCGTAAATACATATATCAGCAAATAAGTCAGTTTCGTAAATATCAGCAAATAAGTCAGTTTCGTAAATATCAGCAAATAAGTCAGTTTCGTAAGTACATATATCAGCAAACAAGTCCGTTTCGTAAGTACATATATCAGCAAACAAGTCCGCTTCGTAAGTACATATATCAGCAAATAAGTCAGTTTCGTAAATATCAGCAAATAAGTCAGTTTCATAAATATCAGCAAATAAGTCGTAAATACATATATCAGCAAATAATTTGTGTCCAAGGGCAGTGATCAGTGCCTTGGTGTGTAGTATGGATTCTCTTTTGTGTTTTGTTAGAGGGTTTTTTTTGTCTCTTTTGAAGGCATTGATTCATCTGGTGATAAGATCAGCAGTAATGTCTTGTGTCTGTGTGTGTGAGATGATACCTCTGGCATTTAGGTCCATTTAGGTGCTTTTATTATAATCTGTATATTTCATCAACATGGTGTGAATTGTATATGGTCTTGCACCAGCGACGTCACACACACACACACACACACACACACACAGACACAGACACAGACACACACATTTTCTTTCTCTCTCTCTCTCTCTCTCTCTCTCTTTCTCCACATACTGTAGGCACTCAAACCCTACATCTTGAATATAATGTTTTTTTCTCTTTGCATTATGTTTGGACGGCATGATCCAATCATAAACACCGCAGGTTGCCATGGTGATAACAGTCTAAAATGCATGCTGGTTAAGGCTCTTTGGGAGGCTCAGGGGCACACAGTGTGCCTCTGTCAGTTTCTAGTGCCAGCCAGGGCACACACCTAGACAAGAGTACTTAAGGTGTGTTTACCTGACCTTCCAACCCCAAAACTCCAGACAAACATGTTTTCTGTAGTGAGGGGAAACAAGAAAACAATCTTTACATAGAGGGTAAAAATGAATTGTAGTCATGTGTGTCTTATGATGTGGTGTATAAGAGGTATTGATTTTCACTGTGCCCATTACTGACAGTGTCAAAAGGCATTGTGCTCTCCTGGTAAATAGAGTAACTATATTGTTACATATGCCAAGGGGAAAATCAATCAGCTTTGGCAGCCAGGAAATCCTCTGAACAGTACACTTATGAGTTCAGTCAGTCTTGCTAAATGCCATAGCCTTCTGCTCACAACTCTGCTCACAACATGCTGCACACAAGTTGAAATTTACCAGAACAAATCATGTTTTTTGGGAGCTAAGAAAACAGTGTGTGGAAAACAGACTTTTCTTTTTTAGTCTGCATGATCATTATCTTATATCCAGCACCTGTCCATATTCTAGAATGTGTGTCCACTTTTACACCATGTCTAGCACTGTAACCCACATCTTATTCAAGCAAACATAATTTCATGAACATATATTCAAAAACAGGAATCTCTGAAAGACATAGATGACATACCACTTTCCACAGTGGTATCCTTGACAAGTCCTTGACATCATTCATATTATTTATTCAGGGCCTGGTGTCAGTCCATGCAAGGTCTGACATTCCATCAGTCATCTAGTATCCCATGAGGCATTGCAGGGACTGCACCCATATGCTCACTGCAACCTCCCCCTTACTACTAAGAGTGACTGAGTGACAGTCACTGATCAGGAGAGTGGAGACAAGGCCCAGTGTTTTCCCCTCCCTATGAGGAACCAACTGAGGTCATGACATTACCAGATAAAGAGAAAGCCCTCCATGTGAGTGAAAGAGAGAGAGCAAGAGTTGAAGAGATCAGGAGAGAGAGAGCAAGAGACGAAGAGAGAGAGAGCAAGAGATGAAGAGGGAGATAGAGAGAGAGCAAGAGGTGAAGAGAGTGAGAGAATAAGAGGTAAAGAGAGAGGTGAAGATAGAGAGAAAGAGAGAGAGCAAGGGGTGAAGATAGAGAAAGAGAGAGCAAGAGGTCGAGAGAGAGAGAGAGAAGAAAAGAGACAGAGAGAAAGATGAGATTGCAGACAGATATGGTTACTTCTGTTCTGCTCTCTGCTATATGATTCCTGTGGCTACAAGAGATTAAAGCTAATTAAAAGTTATTGATTAAGAGGTAGGATAAAGTTGGTCAGAACTAATTATGCACTCAGATTTCTAACACTCTTAGAAATCAATAAAGTAATTCTTTGTTTTGTTCCACATCTTGTTGCTCATGGCTCTTCCTAACAGATAAAGGTGTATGTCAGAGAGAGCATGTGTTGCTTTAACCATTGTGTGATTAGTAGAGTTACTTTATTGATCCTGAAGGAATTCATGTGAGTCCGACATTGGCCTGGTTTCTTCACTGCCCTTGACTTGTATTTGACGTTCCTGTACCTGCTTCTCAGATCCTCATCCATTTCAGGTGTTGTATTTTCACAAGCTGTGAACTCATGTGTGTAACTGCACATTTGTCGCAGCAAGCTGCCTTACATCACATGTTGAAGTCAGAGCTTCTTGCTCAAAGAGTCTCCAGTTGAAAATACAGTAAAGAGTCTTGGATGATAAATGGTATCCTTCACCAACCCTCAAGATATCCAAAGCACTGTGGTTAATGTGTTTTTCCTCTCTTCTTGTCAATGCCTGCCTCTCTCTCTCCACCTCAAGCTGGTGTGTGCTGAGTGTTTTGGCGCATAATGGCCAGGTGTGTGCCTCACATTGGTGGTGGTTAGTGTGAGGTTCCCCTTCCACTGTAAGTGCTTTATGGATGTTTGAGAAGCAGTACATAAATAAGACTATAGTAGTAGTAGAAGTACAAGCGTTTATATAAATAAGACTATAGTAGTAGAAGTACAAGCGTTTATATAAATAAGACTAGTAGTAGTAGAAGTACAAGCGTTTATATAAATAAGACTATAGTAGTAGAAGTACAAGCGTTTATATAAATAAGACTATAGTAGTAGAAGTACACGTGTTTATATAAATAACACTATAGTAGTAGCAGAAGTACAAGCGTTAGACTTTTCTCTTTAGGTTGGATGGAAATTTAATGTGGGGAAAAATATATTTATATAAAACCACTTCACTAATGTGACACTGTTCATCATTATAACAATATATTTTTTCATTTCTTGAAATTGACATATTTGATAAAGACTTTTGGCTGGTTCATCATCATTGCACGTCTTCATTTTAACTGGAGTGAACTATACTTCATCCACCATTTTGCATCCATGCTGCAGTATGTTAAAGTACTGAACAGATTATGAGAACATGAAACATACAGTAAATGTAAGTGCAACAAAAGTAAGTGCAAAGACAATTACCACATATCAGTTCCAAGCTCCTCAGATTACTCTCCTGGAAAAATATGAGGTGCATGTGAAAAAAAGTAACTAATATAAAGATACGCATAATTATTTGTCTAAATTGCGAACCACCATGTGAAGGAGAGAATCATATTAACATATGAAGTGTAGGTGCTAATTGGAACCTACACAGAGTATCTGTCTTGGTGGATTAATGAAGCGCGAGTCTTCTCACCTCTCTCCTCAGTATGTAAGAATTATATGGGATCACGTTCAGTGGGTGTTTGCAGGCATGGCGAAGGAGGGAAAAAAGATGGCTAGAGTGAGGCACGCTCATCTCACATTTCCTCGACAGGATGCTGTTAGCAGATGGTAATGTGTAATAACAGCAAGCTCCCTCCAAGTAACAGAAAACACACCAACGCCAACTGGCTACTGTGTACATGTGGACTCAAGCACTTTTGTTGTTTACTTAACTTTCTTTTCTGACTTAAATCCTCAGTGAGTTCATCATTTGGAACTTGGTACATTTTGTGGTGTTAAATATTTGCCTCACTATATTACAAGCCCCCTTGCATTGAATGTGGATATTTGTTCTCCAGAGTGAACATCTGGAGCTTCCTGATCCTCGGCTATATCCTAATTAACTCATTTGTGGTCTATCCTAATTAACCTTCACCATCAGTCTATGTGCACTGTTTACATACAGCATGAGTCACCAGACAATTACTTTGCAAATCAGCTATTTTTTACTGAGCAGTGATTCCATCTAATATCCCTGTCCACAAGTGTGAATTGTCTGTTTTGTTGAAAGTTCTGCTATGGATAAGGTTGTTGAGCTGTGTGTCCACAGTGAGAGCATGACTGCTTTGGCTGTTCCATATTGTATTTAGGTAAGGATCCAGGCAAGCCACAGCAGCACACAGTTTATTTTCATCACAGACACTGGCAGTACAGTTCTGCCATATGTTCTCTGAATGAATGTTGAGGCTTGGAGTGTGAATCTGTCAGTACACCTGTAAAGACTGCATTGAGTGATGTTACCAAATAAACATATTTCATGAAGGGTCAGACAATGACAGAATCTACTGTAAATCCTGATGGCATAGACCTCATCAGACCATTATTTACATATGGGCTCCTGACTGTAAAATACAAATTTTATATATAAAATAATAGTGAAGTCAGTAGTTATATATATATGACTGACTGACTACTGACTTCACTATTATTTTATATATAAACTTTGTATATATATATATATATATATAATTGGCCAGTGTAGTTCAATTGTTAACATATAATATATCTATATCTATATATAATAACATATAACATATTATAATCAGTGCTGTAGTGGTGACTAAACGTAAGTTTAGCCACCTCTCAAATTTCACACCTATCCACCTCTTCATGGAGTTTATGCCCCAACCATGCGACTTTGAGCACTCCTAAATCCCACTGCAATATCCACGTTTACTGTTACACAGACAATGGACCATAACATTCCATCACTGAACATGTTCTGTATGTCCTTTTAAACATGTGATGTGCATGCCGTGGCCCACTTCTTCTAGCCACTCCTAATGTACCCACCTCATACTTTATCACTACACCCCTGCAACTACATTATACTGTGATCTGGATATTGAGCTGGACCTTAGTCCAACAATTCGTGCTGCCTCTTAGCGATCAGTGAAATCTACACTCTGTGACCAGTGACCTACACCAAAAATACAACCAAGCCAAGGCAAGTACTAGCGGATGCCAAAAAAGCAAATAAAATACTTTTTAGTGGTTAGTGTGGATTGAAATTTAGACATGAAAGATATCTGTCTGAGAGAATGTAACAGAAGTGACAGAATGACTCTCTCTCTCCCTCTGTGTGTGTGTGTGTGTGCACGCATGTGATTTCAGTTGAAAAACCTGAACAGAACATCTTGGACATGGAACAGGACAAGTGAATCAGCTACTGAGACAGTTGATAGAGACAGTTGACAAAGTATATTTGCTTAGACAAAGACCTCTCCCTGTTTTCAGGTGTAGACAAGGTCAGCAGCTCTACTGGGTCCCTTCACCTTTGCGTCATCTTTTGACCTCAGCCTCCCAACCCATGTCACAGGAGGTCTGTGGATAAAAGGGTTTATTTTAACTGAGGGATGTTTCTTGCACTTCCCCGTACTTCCTCACACTCTTGGACATCATGTAGTGGGACTCAAAACTAAGCAAAACAGACTAAAGGTGCATAATACAAATGAGATTAGGTTTAAGATCTCAGAGGTATATAAAAAGGAAGGTTATGCTAAAGCATTTCTGTTGGTTTATTTTGTTTACATAATCCTAACAGCCTTTATGATGACTTAAATGTAAATGTCCCATGTGTTATTTAATTTAGACTAAAATGTAAATAATTAGTTCAGTTGAAGGTGTGTTTTATAGTTAATTTCCATTTCAAGTGAGTGATATGTTAAGCAAATATTACCACAAGATGAGTAAGTCTAACACTTCAGTACACAGAGGCCTGGGCTGGAGGTTGGAATTACATTTGACTCAGTAGTGACATCAATACTCCCTCTGGGAAGTATCCAGTCTTTTGAAGGATTTGCAAGCACAAAAGAAAATTTTCTTAATTGGCCTTTTAATGATCAAGATATTAAATCAAATCTGCATAGATATTAGCAATATAGGCCTAAATGTTGTAAATATACGTAGTAGCTCTATGTGGTGGTTTTACATGTATCTTTACTTCAAGTGAAATGATGTGTATTTAATACATTAGTACAATGGTTTTAATGATACCATTGTTGCATGGTTGCACAGATTTGGGCCACCAGTTACAAAAATTTACCTTCAAGTGGCCTATGATTATTCCATTGACAAGAAGGCTTAACTTTAGACCTCAAACCATTTGATAATTTAGAGGTCAACTAGAGTTTACATCATTAGGGAGCTGTAGAATAATGATTTTGTTGTATGAAATATTGAGATGGGTTGCATTGACAGCCTAACACACGTCATTTAATTGGTCATTGCTGCAAACTAATTCCAGATGCTTGACCTGGGCCACTAAATTAACACATATGCTGATTTGTCCCAGAGCTGTCACTGTCCAGTGTCCAAGACGTTTTCCATACCAAAGAAAGATTGTTTGTTCAGACAAGGTGTATAGCTGCAGTGATGCCTTAGTGACATAAGAAGCTATTTTTAGTGGAAGCATAGTCTGTGTGTGTGTGTGTGTGTGTGTGTGTGTGTGTGTACTCACCTTCTCTGCAAACTTCAAAAGACAAGCAAAATGATTTTTGAATGTCAGTCGCATAACAGTCCAGAAGGCAAGAGTTCAACATTTTTCAAACCTTAACATTGTTATTTTGTGTGATGTAATTGCAATAGAAAGACATAAAAATATCAACAGTACTTTTTTTTAAGATAGTGCCTCTGCTGTCTGTAACGTTAACATAACACCTCTACAAGTGAATAAAAATGTGTACGTTTATTAACATATTAACTATTCACTACAGTATGTGATTTTTCTGCTAAGCAGGTAACAACAATGTCACATTTAAACTGGACATCTGACTATACAATGTGTCAAAACAGTCACGTAAGACGAGTCACTTTGAGACTTTAAGCACATTTTTACGACAGCTTCTCTTAACGTTTTTCTTGATGCCACTCACAGGATTATTGTCTTCCATGCTACAGGTTTGTTAGAAGGTCTTCTAATTTAGAAATACTGTGGACACACTTGATTTTACAAACATGGAAAAGACTGGCTGAATATTTTAAAGCACATCAGTGGAGCTTCCGTTAAAATCTCCAACTTTTACGAAGCCCGTGGAAGCTATAAGCCTTATTCATGCAGTGTTGTGTCAGTGTGCGTGTAGCATTTAAGCATGTCGTTTGCCTGAACTTGCTTTTCCCATTTAAACCTAGAGTTGGTTATAGGTCAGTGGAGGGACTCGGTAAGGCTGTGCTCACTAGGTGAGCTCCGGCTCATGTTCGACAGGCTGGCCATCAACGATTTCACTTTGTGTGCGTAATAGTTTCTTAGGTTGACAGACGGGACTTCTTTAATGCCTTCGTCAAAGTCGCAGCTTTTCATTGCGACCTCCAGCTGTTTCTGTCTCTTGTAGAAAAGAGAGAATTTGTTGAATATGAGCGTGATCGGCAGCACAACAACTAGGATGCCTGCAAGAATGCACGCCGAAGCGGTAAGCTTGCCGGCAATGGAGACTGGCACGACGTCACCATATCCTACGGTTGTCATGCTTACCGTCGCCCACCACCAACACGCGGGAATGGTGTTAAGGTCATCATTGTCCTCTTTCTCCACCGTATAAGCCATCACTGAGAAAAAAGACACTCCAACTGCAAGGTACAACAGAAGGAGACCCACCTCTTTGTAACTGTTCTTGAGAGTGGCGCCCAGCGAGCGCAGCCCAGTAGAATGGCGCGCGAGCTTCAGAATGCGGAAAATCCTCATCAGCCTTAGCACCTGAGCCACGCGTCCCAGGTTGGTCAAAGCCGGGCTGCTCTCTGCCACCAGGTTAATGACTAGCGTGAGGTAAAAGGGCAAAATGGACACAAGGTCAATTACATTCAAGGGGTGCTCAAAGAAGTGTAAAAGGTCTGGAGCTACCGCAAACCTGGCGAGCAGCTCAAACGTGAACCACCCAATTCCAAAGTGTTCTACAATTTCAAAGCGTGGATCTTCTTGCGGCTGGCCGTCGCTGTCCAACAAGATAAACTCGGCCATACTGTTCATGCACATGGTGGCAATGGATCCCAAAACAACAAGAATGGAGAACACACTTATTATTCGACTGGGGATGGAGTACCCAGGGTTGTCTAACATCAACCAGACTCTCCGTCTGAAACTCCCCAAGGGTTGTTTGTCAAACTTAGTGGCATCGTTGTAGAATTCTAAAATCTCATCAAAGGAGGATGCAGTGCTCCCCTCTTCACTTTTGTCCTCCCATTCGTCACGGTTGGGCTCCATTATACGGCAGTGATATGCACTGCTGCAACAGGAGTCTATAAAGAACTCGTTAATACCCCAGTATTCGATTTCTTGACTAAATGAAAAAATACACAGTTCTGCCATAACATGTAGCCGCCCAGTGTTGTAAAAATTCAAAACATATGGGAAAAGCGCCGGGTTTCTGTCAAAGTAAAACTCTTTCTCAGCGTCATCATAGTCGTCGCACAATTCCAGAATGGCATCTTTTGACTGGCATCGAAGCAAACGCGCCAATCTTGTCTCTGGAAACCGAGACAGCATATTGGACAGAAGACGTTTTTTGAACCCTCCAACATTAATATGTATGACATTTTCTTCAATATTTGTTCCACTGAGATCCTCAAGACTTTGGCCAGTCATGTTGGGAGGGTAATGCAGGCGCTTGTGGCGTAGGTAACACAGGTCCTAAACACAGGGCACGCACAAAAGAGATATTTTGAATTTCGATGATGTTCCTGAGATCACAAACATTTTTCGCTTAATGTTTCAGCATAAGCCTACTTTAAACATTTCAAATAACCATCAATAAAATGTTTTGTTTCTGTACAGAAAACAACTTTAAAACATTTATATCGTTTAAAGTTAGAACAGGCAACAAATCAGATGAAAAACATCGCCTTTCCATTAACACCGGTACTCCATATGTAGTGTAGTGATATCAGTTAAAGTTCAAGTTCAAGTTAAGAATGACAGCATACATAAATTGGAGAGGAGAGTTGCGGGTACTTACAGAAAGAAATGTCAGTTACAACGTTGCCGTTTTGTGTCAAATTGGTCTATTAACTCCATGGACTATAATGCGGCAGTCCAACATGCAAGTTGAGGCTACAGAAGCAATCTGAGTGTATCCAGTTTGTATCAAGTAAGGTGCTTCAGTGTCTGACATGCATTGTCTCTCAAAGACGGGGTTCCCGCCCGGCATCCATCGCGTTGTTTTCGTCAGATGTTAAGATCGGATGATTGTGACTGGCATGATGAAATCTCACAGTTATTGAAAGGCATTTTACAGTGTCACGTTCTCCTCGGCTGTCCTTGGTGGAGGGACTCCCTCGCATCTCCATGCGTTGTCTGTTGCTGCGCAGCAACACGTAGGCTGGCCGCTTCCCCTCGGAATGGTTTTAACACCTCCGTGGTACTGAAAGGGACAGCTCCCGAGTCACGAATACCTCTGAAGGCGTGCGTCCGTGTTCGTGCACAGAGATAAAACAGATATAAAATATATTCAACCTTCAGGGTTGTCTGGTAGATATAAAAGATGCAATTAAAAACAAATTGAAGAGATAAGCTTTTTTGCCTTGACATATCAACGATGGTGGTTTTACAAATGGACATATCAGTTTACTCGACTGAGTGGTTATATAGGTGGAATACATAGGCCGAGGCAATCCATTCTTATTAGTTCAACATTATCGTAAGAGGGAAACTGAAAGACGACGCACCAGCTACATTATTTGATGAGATTACTCTCCGAAATCGACCGAAAACCTTTCAGCTCTTCTGAGTCAACCATTTAAACATACTCTAAACATCATCTGTAATGAATGTGCCTATGACATACCATTATAGGATGAAGACAGCATCCTATAAAGGATAGTATCCTTTGCATTGAAAACCAATTATATTTTTCTTGACTATTCAGCTGGCGTCACTATGTTCAGATGTTGGTAGTCATAACAGATCAGTGAGGGGACCAGAGTCCGTGCGACTCTAGTGGGTCTTTTGTAGCCTAAAAGTGTGCATGAATAATGCTGTACGTCGTAGGCTTCCAAGCCGTTCTCTGAACCTTAAGATGAAACAGACAGGCAGACGAGTGCGCTGCTGTGTACTGTGGCTTATGAGACTTGGGAGGTTTTAAATCTGGGTCATTTTACATGCTATCGTTCTTGGCAGGGGCTGCAAATGTGTGCAAAAGCGCACCCGGCTCCCGTTTTCCAAGAGGGATTTTTGTGTGTTGACAAAGTGAGAAACGCAGCATTGAAAGCCATAGTTTTTCAGCTGTTATGCTACTCAAGGTAAATATTTGACTAAGTGAAAAACAAGTAAAACAAAACTGTAAATCAATACGCTGAAGTGAGACCATTGTCATCAATCCCAGATCAATTTCAGTTTCTGTGTATAATACACTCGACTTTCACCTAATACCCAATGGAAGTTCTTAATTCCCTGATTGACAGTATTATTTCTTGACCCTATCATCTTTCTGCAAAAAGAGTTATATTAATATTACTCTTTCTGTCCATGTCTGTCCGTTTTTGTAAGCGAGTGAGACAGCACTCTTCATCTTTTATCACGCCTGCAGAGCACGTTCATGTTCCAGAGCGCGTGGGAGTCAGACTCTGGCCTATATACACATCTACTCACAGAACCTAATTTTCTTACACACACACACACACACATACACATCACTTTTGGTCTTTCTCTAGCTCATCTCTCTCAATGTCTTTCCGAGAAGAGCTACAAAATTACTTGAAGAAGGTCAGTCGTGAATTGGCCGTTATTGGTTATGATCTCAGTCAGGTGGTCCTCCAGATATTGACTTTATGGCTGGAAGAATCTTCTAACTACTAGGGCAACGTGGTCAGACTAGCGTGATGATTGATGTTGTCAATAAAGCTTGCCATATGTTCTATTCTGAATCCATGCCAAATCCACAGAACCTGTGGAGTGCTTCAGTCAAATAAGGTGGAAAATGATTTATCTGGGCCATAACAAAAACTGTTAAACTAAGTCATGTTATTCACATACGTCTGGGAAATGAGACCGCCTCCTGTACCTCTGCTCGCACACCCGGCCATACATGTTCCGCAACTCAATTGCTCTGTATTCAGTCTAGAAACAGACTATATATTGCCCATGTGCCTTTCGAGCTAGTTGCTTCTTTCTGGTTAAGATGTATCCACTAATTCAATTAAATACCGAGTTTACTCTTCGGCAAGCTGGCTGTTAGTGCGTCCATTAATGAGTAGAGTACCAACACAATAATGTGCAATGGTCTTAATTTCTAGCTGTGTGGGTGAACTCTCCGTATCCACCAAACGCTTCAGACTGGAATGGATTTTACATTTAAATGGAAGGGATAGCGCATTTGTGGGGGTAATTTATTTATCCGTGCTGGCCAATACAGTCTCTCAACCATCCATTTGCTTACAAAGACCAAACAGCGCAACGAAATAAGTAGGCTACGGCTTAATCACCTGTAAAGAGAACAGGTGTGCCGTAGCTTCAACACGCGCATGCAGGCTCTTTAACCCGTCAGCCACGCGTTTCTAAGGGACAAAAACTTAATTCTGAGTACAGCAATAATTGCAGTTTCGCAGCACAGATAAATATGGGTAGTGCTACTGGTGCTAAATTAATGCACGGGTACATGAACTAAAAATGTCTTGCCCTGCAGTTGCAAAAAAGGTGCAACCCTGGTGCCACTGACTTATTGACATGTAGTTACTGTCCACTAGATGGAGACTGCAAATCTAAATTGAGACAAAGTGGACATGGACTGTTTATGTTCCCTTTAAGATACACAGAAACTGACCAGGGCAATTCGTTAGCCTATAGCTTATAACTACTCTAGTAGAACCTATGAATACCTGTCGCTATATATATATATAATTTTGTTTTGTTTTTTGGGATAAAACGTCAGTATGGATGTCTTCTCTGGTTTCTTAGGATGTTATAAACCAGGTCGGTGCATTCTGTCCTTGGCTATTTGTCGTTTACTGAGTGTGCCCCCTTTCAATTGTTTACATAGGTCATCCTGTCCGTTAGTCTCGCACCTAGTCTCGCAGGTTGTATCACAAGTGTTACTGAACCGACTGTATTGCTGTGAGCACGTCGTGAAATAGTAGTCCAGCTAAATAACCTGGCAGCTTGTGAAAGCAAAAGCTTGGTAGCCAAGGCTATAGACGCATTTTTCATTAAAACTGGTATGACGAGCTCAATAAGATAGCTACCCACCAGGATGGGTACTGTAGCATGTACCATTCCATTCTCTGACAAGAGATAATACACTTCACTCAGGGGCCTAGCTGCACACTCAACAGGTTTCACTTTCGATGGGTTGAAGAGCCCAGCTGAAGCGACACAAGAGGCGGTAGGTCTACTAGTACTTGCACCTCCTCTTCTTCCTTGTTCTGGCAGCTGAGCTGGCATTTTATTACGACTCCACACCTTGCTCGTATCCGGGCAGTGATTAACGTCTACACGCCCCTTCCTTGGGCAGCTGAAGATGTCTGGAAGTTGAAGAGTTGTTTCAAAACTTACTCAGAAGAATGTATTGTAGACATCTGCAAACTCATTTCATCGACTGAAGTGCCACATAATTGCCAGGAAAAATGTCGAATTCAACAGATGGGTTGTTTATGCAGAACACGCTGGACAACATCTCACAAACGGAGCAGCTTCGGGCAATCCGGGAGAATGCTTACATGGTAAATAAGAAAGTCTTCCCTACTGCTTCATGTACAGGATGAGGGGTAACGGGTAAACTAATTTGAAATGCAGCATGGTGATTTCTGTAGTATGCAATTTGGATTTAAAATTTGGAATTTGGAAAGTGATAATTCTGTGCACTCATAATTGACTGACAGATAATTCACGACTGGACCAGACTGGTTAATAATTAATGTGTTCGTCTGCCCGTTGTGTCGTCTTGGGTAGAGCAAGAGTTTGTATCAAGAAAAAAATGTAGGCAGTGAGCTTACTATCGTCATTCTGTGTTTTAATCTCAATGAAAAAAGGAGATATTTGTAATAGCCATAGCCATAAATATAACATCCTTGACAACTAGGCTATATTAACAAAAACACTTAATGTGATAAAACCTAATCACTGACACATGCAAACCACTAGGTTCAGCTGTCTGGTTTAACTGCACTAACTGATGTCAATTTAAAGAGCAGACTCCAAATCTGATAGTGAAAACCTATTTTCCCAGTTTCAAGCCATGCACATATATCATATCTTACAAGACTGTCCAGCCACTGGCTTATCTGTTTTAGAAATAATGCTCTGCTTTTCAAAGCAACCATCCTCACAGCTTTTCTGCCTCTATCAACCCAAACTATCTCATCAGAATGCAAGTAACATTTCACACACAGTGTGACACAAGTGCTTAGAGTTTCTTGTGCTACCCTGAGCATCTGTTTGTTCATTCAGAGATCCATGATTCATGGGCAGCCTTGACTGAACTGTCTCAGTAGCCAGCTCCCTAGGTGATGAGTGTGGCGGTGGATGTGCTGTGTATTCAGTAGATACAGTATGTCTGCACAGCTGTAATTCAGTACCTGTTGTGTCCTTAGGCTGAGGATGGTGCTGAATTGTATTCAGTTGAAAGGGCTCAATTATGGAGTTGTTATTCTCCCCAGTCCCCATCTATACCACATGTTCTGTAGACACAAAGCCATTAGAGTGGGGCGCTTGTGACTTCTGCCCACATGTTGCATTTATGCTTTTCAATCTGGAGCCTGCACATGTGTTTTATTCTACCACAGTGAGCATGGAGCCATGCTTTCCCAGCTGATGGGAAAAACAAACAAAAAACACTGGCATGTACTGTATTTCCAAGGGAGTGTTATGGATGGTATTGGTGACTGACATTTTGAGATGTGATGAGTTGTGTCTCTCCCACACACATACACACACACATACTTTTTTTTCTTTCTTTCTCTCTCTCTCTCTCTCTCTCTCTCATACACACACACAGTTATACATTTGTACTCTTCCTTGTGTCTGCACATCCCCCTCAGGCATACGTCTGTGTCTCATGTCCAACCAGTAACGTTAGAGAACTAACCAATGGGGCCTCCCACTGAAGGGGTCAAAGGGCTTGACAGGAGAAAGAATGGCATCACTGTCCCTCGCAAACAGCTCCTCACTCTTACCAGACTGTTCTAACCTCCCCCACCCCCCACCCCCACCTTTCGTCAGACCTCGGCCGCCCCTGGGCGTGAATCGCCCCACCCTGGGGCACAGATCGCCTTTTGTCCATTTAGCACAAAAGACCAGCCTGTCTGTAGGGCACCTTGCGCTGCGTCTCTGCTGGGCACTAGCGAAGAGCGATCCCGCTGCCTCGGCCCCTCTGTGGCACACTGGCATCTCTCACGTCTCTCTCACGGTCTCTCGCTGCGCCCG
>JAIFZK010000019.1:992500-1040000 GCA_027481765.1 Tenualosa thibaudeaui | reverse complement strand
GGGGCTGGATGTGGGGTGGGTTTGGAGGGAGCCTGGAGTCTCAAGGCGCTTTGAAACAGCTGTTTTTCTCAAATGATCTCATTTATGCTTCATCAATTATGTGGCAATTACAACTGGCTGGCTTGGTAGTTCCTCCGTGTTTCCTGGGGTCCTAAGCTGGCAGTGGTAATCTAACCGTGCTAATGCTGTTGTTAATGTTTCTGTCTCTTTCCCGTGCCATGTTAGTAAGGCTGTATCAGTGGCTCATTACATGGTACATGAATGAGTCATTTAAATACGTGCGTGGGTATGTCTGTGTGTGTGTGTGTGTGTGTGCATTTATGTGTGTAAGTGCACATTTGCGAGGATTCTGTATGTGTGTGTGTGTGCGCGCATGCACATTTGGGAACCCAATACAGTATAAGTTGTTGCGTTCAATCACTCAGCATTCTACAAAATCCTCTCAAGAACTAATCCCTGTCCTGATGACATACATGGAGCCCTCTGTCAGAATAGCATCCGTCTGTCTGTGTTATTTCCTCAGGGACTTGCCCATACTGACAGCATGTGAGTAACAGTGGGCAGACTGTTGCTCCGTGTTGGCCTACCAGATAATGAGAGAGTTGACAGAGAGAGAGAGTGTGTGTGTGTGTGTGTGTGTGTGTGTGTGTGTGTGGCTTGTTTTGGAGAATCTGTCTTCAGTTGACTAATCACTGCCTGACCTTGTATTCACTTTTTTACCTTCTTGCTTGCAGACGTACACCCAAGGAATTATCATTGCAATATGTGGAAACTTCCTGATCAGCATATCATTAAATATTCAGGTATGTTGCTAATGTCAGTTTGTTGGTGTTTCATTCTTTTCTTAAACTCTATCTGTTCCATCACTAGTGACACTAGTGTTAGTGGTCCCATGCATGCTTGAACTATTTGTGAGACTGTTACACACAGTGCAGTTCAGTGATCCTGTTTATCCTGTGTTTGTGTTGACAGAAATACACCCATGTTCGTCAGTCTCAGCGTGGCTCCAGTAAGCCGTACTATAAGAGTGTGCTGTGGTGGCTGGGGATCAGTCTGATGGGCCTGGGGGAGCTGGGTAACTTTGCTGCCTACGGCTTCGCCCCCGCCTCTCTCATCGCACCGCTGGGCTGCGTCTCTGTCATAGGTAAACAGAAGCATTCCCTTATTGCTAGTTCTCACAGCCTGGACACACACTGACCAATCACATTGCTGCCCATTCTTAGAAGCAGCCAATCATATGGCAGAGATTTTATTCCAACCTATCACAGCTGCCTCTCACCTCATCATCTCTAGACTGCATGTAGTGTATACATACAGCGTGTTTCCAGCCAATGGCGTGGCAGGACTCCAGCTCAGCTCCCGCCCATCCTCCCCAGCAGGTGTTCAGAGCCAGCAGAGCAATGGCAGAGTGATGGCAGGTGAAATACTGCAGCAGTCCCACACATGGCCTGTGACTCCTGATAGCACTGGTGTGACATTGCTGAGTCACCTGTGCTAATGATCTCTATTATGAGGCCTCAGCTGGGTCTGTTGCCTCTGGCAGCTCGCCATCCACATTGAGTGAGTGTGGCTCGCATGGCGATAAAGTCAGCACAGATGTGCTTGTAAAGTCATCAAGGCTGGGGAATTAGACCATTACTCAGCAGCAAGCCGTTTGTGCTGAAGGCTAATTAATGGCGCGAGCAAGCTTAGAGCTGCTAGGCTAATGTGTAATGGCTGAGTCTCTCTGACTCTCCCTCTCGGTTTCAGATGCCGTCTTGCTTAATTGTCGGGGGCAAAGAAGGGATGTGTAGGGATCTAGACAGAGAAGCGATCTATACAGAAAAGTGTGGATGTGTAGCGATCTATACAGAGAAGTGTAGATGTGTAGAGATCTTGTCAGAGGAGGGTAGAAGTGTGGTGATCTATACAGAGAAGTGTGGATGTGTAGGGATTTAAACAGAGAAGTGTAGATGTGTAGGGATCTGTACAGAGAAGGGTAGTGATCTAGTCAGAGAAATGTAGAGGTGTAGTTATCTTGTCAGAAGAGGGTTGAAGTGTGGTGATCTAGACATAGAAGTGTAAAAAAAAGTGTACTGCCAAATCCACTAACCCAAGCCAAGCCCACACCAGACCTGAGCCAGATCCTTTCCTCACCCAGACCCTGTCTAAGTCTGATGATACACAGGGCAGTGCTGCCAGGCAGCCAGTATCACCAGCTGATGTTGTTTGCCACTTTACCTCTCACATTAGACAGCAGAAGTTTATCAGAGAATTATTATCAGAAAGCAGCTGGCCTTGATAATCCAGTCAGATCATTAGGCATCGGTGCTGTGAGTGCCTGGCAACTTAGCTTAAAAAGTAGCTCCGTGTGTCATTATGGGCTTGTGAGTCGAGTGAAGAGCTCAGGGATCCTGCTGTGGCACAGCTGAGCTTAGGAGATGTATCCCAGCACCCTCTGCAGCTGTGTTAAAGATGAAAGCTGTCATCCATCATGAACAAGTGATGTGACCTGGAGGAGGCTTGGAGCAAGAGCGTGCTGAAGAGGGGTTGACATGACGCACACACACACACACACACACAAAAACAACCCAACCCAAATACACACACATACACACATACACACATACACACACACACACACACTATGCTGACAGGGGTAGAACCCTGGAAGACCCTGGAGCACATAACCCTGCAGCACATAAGCACTGCTCTTTTTTCTGCTGAAACAAAAAAAGCGATTGAGTTAGAAAGCAACCCCCTCCCCTGTCACCACCTCCACTGAACATGACTTATAGCTTCCTCCCATGGTTTGCTGTCTTCCCCAAGATGCCAGGCCTAGTAGTGATGGATGAGGTGGCATTAGCGCCTGATCATATTCTTGTCATGGAGCTGTCTGATGCTGTGCCTGCACTGCTCTGCGGCCAACACATCTGAGCCCTGAGCCCTGGGAGCAATTAAGTACATCTCTCCCTCCAAGGATGGAGGCAAGACCATGATCCCAGACATGGGATGTGTGTGTGAGTGTGTCTGTCTGTCTGTCTCTCTGTCAGTGTCCTCCTTGTTTGCACTTGTCAGTAATTAAACACTGTGTTGACTGATGGACTGTGCATTGTGTCTCAAGCAGTGGGATGACATGACATGGTCCTGTGTGGGCGCAGCAAGAAGATAAGACGTCACCCATTTTGTCTAGCGTATGTCGGAAGGGCACAGCATTCAGCTGCAGACAAAAGACTGTAGAGAAGAGCAAGCCAGTCTTATAGAATAGGGGAGCACAAGGCTGAGTCAGAGTTTGTTGTTGTGTGACTTCAACACCGTTCAGTGACTCCAGAGTCCAGGCTATTGCTGTTGTTTCTGGTGCCACCTGGAACAGAGAGCTGAGTGTTGACTAAAGGCCTCTCTGACACAGACTGCACATGACTGGGGTCTTTATCTCCTCTCCTCACTGCTTGCCCTGCTCATTGGATGGGTGCATGATCCACGTCAAGCCTGAGGGATGTTTGAAAATGGACACACGGTATGAGATGCGTTGTTGCATATCAGCATAACAATTCAATTCAATTCAGTTTTATTTATACAGCGCCTTTTACAATAGTATTGTCTCATGGTGCTTCAGCACCCAAGAGCAACAGGGGCAAGGAAAAACTCCCTTATGTTCAGTTAATCTAGGAAGAAACCTTGGGCAGATCCATGACTCAAGGGGCTAACCCAACTGCCTGGGGTCATGCAGAAAAATTCAGTAAAAAATCTGTAGTAACCATGAGAGACTACAGGTTTCTTATGGTTTTAGCTAAGGTTCATGGCAGTCAGTCCATAGGTGGTTATCAGGAAGTATGGCTGGACAATGTAGCAGCAGCCAGACATAGTGTCAAACTCAAAGGAGTGAGATGGGTCATGGGGGTAACAATAAGTGTCCATTTGACAGTGCCCTAATCACAAAGCCTCAAGGAAGGGGAGTCGGGCCTAGCATGGGCCTCCTGTAGTGTTGGTTGTAGTCCACTCAGGAGGGGAGGGTGAGAGGAGTCTGCCGGAATGAGGCAGGAATGACACTCAGCAGAGATAATTGTGGACAGAGGAAGAAAGTGAATTAGGCCAGGCTCACACATCAGAGCAAATGTGTAATTTGGGCATACATATATAGATGTATTCATATATATATATATTCCACAGGAAGGGTGCACGGTAACAAAAGGCTCTTTTAATTCCATATTATGGACGTGACAGAGCATGGGCAAGCATAGTGTTATTGAAGGATTTTGGACATGTTGCTTCTTATAGCCTCTACAGCTGAATATATCAAATTTCATGTGATCATTCACATTATACAGATACCTTGATAAGACTACAATAGGGGTGCCTGTGGCTCAGTAGGCTAAAGTGTCACACTATAAAGCCTGGGACCTGTGTTCGAGTCCAACCCAAGGTCATTTCTTAATCCTTAATTCTTAATACTGTCCATCAGAATAAAGGCAAAATATCTTTCCTAAAAATAATACTGAATTAGCCATTTTATTGTCATGGATGGGACAGGCAAGTCCATTTTCTCTGGAACTGCCCATGAGTGGAGCTCAAGCAAATGCTACATTGTTGGTGTGGTTAATTAGATATCCATGTGGTCATGAGCATCATAAACACACCTGCCCCATCACCAGAGAGGCAGGCTAGTGGGAAGGTGTGCTCCTGGCTGATAGATGGGGTGTGTTATCGCTTATTCTGGCTCAAGTCCCTGCTGACCCTCCCATCGCTCTACTGACCCTGCTATTAACAACCTTCCCGCCACCGTACTGCATGTGACGTTGCCATGGTTACCTGCTCCGAGCCTCCTTGTTCTGAGGGGCAAGGGAAAAAAGAGGAAGGAGGATCATTGTTCTGTGCTTGTGTGCCAAATGAGCTGTGTGAATAATTAATGTTAGGTTTAGTAGGCTTGCGCTACTGTTACTGGTCCTAACACATTGAAGATCATTACAGGCACTTCTGTGTGGATAAGGGCCCTACCATGGCTTTCCCCTTCATTTGCCTTCAGCAAGTGTCCACCTGCTTTGCCTGTTTTAAACCATGTTGAGCTGAGCCTCTGTTTTTGTGCTGTTGTCTTTTGTAGCCCTGAAAGATGCACCGATGTGGCCATGTTAGCTATTATGTGTGGAGACAGAGAGAGGGTTCTCAAGCAGCGTTAGTTGTTTGTACACTCTCTCATTTCCTCTCTTCCCCTCCACCTCATGTCGTCTGGTTGTTTTAATCCACTCCATCACCCCCCCCCCACACACACACACACACACACACATCCCACTGTGACTAATCTCAGTTAATGTGAATAAGATTGCTTTTCTCTGCCCTCACTGTAATGTTTAGTTTCTTTTTTTATGAAAATGATTTGATGGAGAGTGTTTCTATGTTCAGAGTTCTAGTTGTTCTTTTAAGGCTCTTAGATTGTAGCTCTTGTTTTTGGGCAGTTTGGAGAGATTGTATCTCAGCCATTTTGTTTGATTTTTTCAAATGAGCATGATTGTGTTCCCCACTGTGCAGATTTGGAGTAGCCTTTCAGCATTCGGTATCCTTCATCAATCAGCACAGTGTCTGCAGTGCACTAAAGTCCCAGTAAGCTTCTCATGCCCCAAGTAAATTTAAATTACTTTCTAGAAATGTCCATGGTTTGCTCAATTGTTTCATATTTTTAAAAGCCTATTTGGAACATGGAACAGTGAAAAATGCCCTCCCATTCCCTGAGTTTAACTACATAACAGATCCCCGCGTTCGAGTGGGTTTGTTGCCAAAAGTGGTGTGGTTGAATGAAATGGAAACTGTCACCTCCTGAACCACAATCCATTTTCCCATTAGAAAAGCAGCTCTGCCTCTCACTTGAGACTGCCAAGTGTAACAGATATCCCATGGTGATGGCGCTGGTGTGATTTGGCCTTGTTTCACTGAAGTGGCTCATCAGTGGCCTCTCTTTCTCCTCTCTCTCTTCTTCTCTCTTCCTCTGCAGCCAGTGCCATTATCTCTGTGGTCTTCCTCAAAGAGACGCTCCGTGCCTCCGACCTGCTCGGTAAGACTTGAATTATTACACACTTACTCAGATTTCTCTCAAAGGTCACACTGTTGCCACCTGCTCTCCAGATCAATGTTTTGCAATGTTTTGATTGTGGATGTGAGGCAGAATAGGGAGAGCTACAGTATCATTATGTTTACTATACTGTCTGTCTGAGTTCAGATAATATCACCGAACAAAAGCTGTTTTTGTGTTAAAATAAATGCCTCACGTGTAATGGCATTAGCCTGCATTGTGGTGTACTATCTTTGCAGACATTCCTGTTCTAAAGTAATGTTTGGTAATAATGTTTTTAAACATAGTCAGTAGTCAAAGAGAAGACAGCAAGCGTGGCCTCACCCAATAAACCACTAGGCTTTTTAAAACATAAAACATCTTTTTAAAACAGCCACAGAGAACAAAGTCAGTAAGATTTAAATATTACTGTCAGCTTTAGAATCTGTTTTTTTATTGTTCAACATGAATAACTCAAACGACTTCCTGTGGTGTGTCTGGTGAATGATGTGTTCTTTGTGTTGACTACAGGGGGAGCTCTTGCAATAACGGGGACGTATCTCCTGGTGACCTTTGCCCCCCATTTCGCTCCTCATGTCACTGCTAACATGGTGGAGAGAAGTCTGATGAGCTGGGAGTTTCTCACCTACATTGTGAGTGTTTGACAAATGACCGGTGAAAAACAGCAGCCTGATGCTCTAGAGAGCGGCATCACAATCCCTCCCTATGACCAAAACCTGACCCGTGGGTCAGCCTTTCTGTTCAATCCAATTTCCTGTCACCTTGATTGAAAACATCATGAGGCCAAGGAGAGACATGAACAGATCATTCTCAAAGATGACTGAATCTGACTCCTAGATAGATTAAACTATATGGTTATGCTAAAGTTGCCGTTATTGACATGAATAACATTGATGGGCTGATGTTCCTTGCACAGTGAATCCTAATCCTTGTCACCAAACTTTCATAAATATATTCCAATGTACCCCATGAGCCTTGAAAAGTATACTTGTGGCACCAAAGGAGCAGTCAGCATATTCCTCCACATATCTTCTTAAATATATTTAGTCTGGCCTGCTAGTATTAGAAGCACAGTTAATGCCAGTTAATCTGTCACCCCCGTAGCATTCTGGTGCTACTTCTGAGCTCATCTGAGCAGCTATGTTGAGCTGAGAGAGTGAAATGATCACCCTATGGAAGTTCCCCAGGGCCGCAGTAGGTGTGATCGTATCTCTAGGAGTGAAATAAAGGGTATGGAATCCGCACCTCTAGTGACTAAAGGATGTGTGAATGAAGCGCGTCAGTCAAAAGCCAACACTCGTATGCGTGCCCTCAGTGTGTGCTTGTGCGTCATTAAAAAGTTGAAAGCATAGAAATAATCAGAACGCCACTTCAACTCAAACCCTGCTTAGTGAGGAGGGGAAGAAAAGGAAAAGCAGAATGTGTGGAGGTATTTAATGACTGCACATCATTGCATCCTTGACTCCGCTCAGAGGAATGTTCCGGAGAGGTTCTTCCTCTCCCCTGCTGTGCGTGTCAGGCGTATTTCCCCTGTTCTGATTGCTGATGAACTTGCCTGGCGACTGGAGGCCATGCTCATTAATAAAGCCAGCTCTCCAACGTTTCATTTGTCTCACACTTGTCTGCCAGGGTAATTTGTTTCAATTAGACCACCACATAATACATGCTGGGGACTGCTGGAGTGCTGATTAGACACTCAATTCCTACAGCAGCAATACTAAGACCATAACCTATTTCCAATGTAAATACCAGAGCCAGGTGAAGAAATCATCTCCCAGAGCCACTGCATGGAGTCAGTTGTCTGGCGTTTGCCTCTCCCTGAATGTGTCCATTGTGCTACAGATGAGTGAATGATGTCTGAAAACACATAAATAGAGATCTGTGACATGCATACTGATCAGCTGGACTGGTGCATGTCTAGTGCTCCGCAGACCAGCCTTCTATAGGCCATTTTCCAATCGATTTCAGGACAGTGGAGCATTTTTTGTGTGATGATGTTAATGCCAGTCTGTCTCTCCTTCTCAGCTGGTGGAGGTGATTGCATTTTGCATCCTGCTGTACCTGTATAAGTGCAGGAAAATGAAACACATTGTGATCATCATGTTGCTCGTCGCCCTACTTGGTAAGGACCAGCAGTTTACACTAAACTCAGAGGGTGCCAGAGATTCCTTGAAAAGCTTAAATTACAGTAGAAAGAAACATGAATGCAGTTAATCACAGGCCCAAATCACCAGTCATGAGCATCACAGTCTCTGTTCATTCAGCTCCTTCTCACTGCACCTGTGTGTCTGTGTCTGTGTGTGTGTGTGTGTGTGTGTGTGTGTGTGTATACAGCATCTGTGACGGTCATCTCAGTCAAAGCCGTGTCGGGGATGATCACCGAGTCCATTCAGGGGAACCATCTCCAGTTTACATACCCCATCTTCTACATTATGTTTATCATCATGGTGGCCTCCTGTGGTTTCCAGATCAAGTGAGTAGCACTGCACTAGAGGCAGATGGAATTAAACTAGAGCAGATTGAGGGAGAATTAAATAACAAACTGAAACATGTTGAAAAATGTTTAAATGAGGGATTATTAGAACCCACTACATTTACTGATCCACATTCAGCATGGTGCAGATCAGTGGTCCAAGCCATCCGGGGCAGGTCAGAATAAAGTTGTGGATCCAGCTGCTAATGATGTAGGATGGTCCCAGTATAATAATACAGTAGTGAAGTATAACAGTGAACTTGTGAAAAGTTGCGTTCTTGAATACTTAAGTTATTTTATAGAAAATATTGGGAGTGGGTGTGTAGCTGTAATCATGTGTAGCTTTCTCCTCTCAGGTTTCTCAATCAAGCCATGAAAATGTTTGACGCCACAGAAGTCGTTCCCATCAATTATGTTTTCTTCACGGCCAGTGCAATAATTGCAGGTACCTTTTTCCTAGGCTCACAATGTCATAAATGTCATTATAATGGCTCGGCTGCTGGACACGCTTCCTATTTAAATATTGCCAAAAAGGATCTTGTGGAGGACTATGTCCACCAGTCAACCAGTCATGCAAAGGCCTTGAGGTGGAAAAACACTTGACCTAAGGAAACACTGACATGCATAATTAGCGGTTAAGCTAAAGAGCTTAGAGGCGTGCACCAGCATTCAATAGCTATGTTCAGAGTGCCACAGCATTCAACAGAAGAGTCATGTGCAGAGTCACAGACGTCAGCATTTGTAAACATGAGCAGAACAAGTAGAAAGAAATAATAAGAGGTGAAAGAAGATGCACATTATTCGTAATGCAGAGGAGTGGCACACCTAGAATAGAAGCAGTTTTGATTAGAATTGATTAGACTGATTAGACTGCAGCAGCAAATAACTTGTGTTGTATGTAGAAATCATTTCTTCCTCTTGTGCTCTGAGCTGACCTTAAGGAGTGTCTGTGATTGGTGTCTGGTTTCTACAGGTATCTTATTCTATCAGGAATTCTTTGGCTTGTCTCCAGTGAGCATCTTCATGTTTGTGGTTGGGTATGTATGGAATGCAACACTACCATTTCTGTGTAGACATTTGTTCTTTTTTAGATTTTTACAGTTTATTTTATAGTACTTTTTAAATATCACATTTTGCTTTTTTTCAGATGTCTCCTTTCTTTCATTGGTGTGTTCCTGATCGCCCGCACTAGACCTAAAATCAAGACTGACCGTGTGTTCATTAGTATGGGTCAAATTCCAGGTGAGTCACTGTCATTATCAAATGTCTCAGGGTTGTTTTACCACCTGTAAAAAGGTTTGCCGCCGACTCTTACAGTGCTGTTCTGCTAGCACTTCAGTTGGATTATAAATTTAATTAATTACAGATGCCTACTGCCATGACATCTACATAATCAAGTCCTGTTTATTAGTGTACCTTTGGTGAATTAGTAAAATGCTAATTTTATTAGCAGTGTGTGAATTAAAGTATATTCATTCCCTCACATATGTTGGCTATATGTGGTTTAATTGTGTGTTGTGTTTTCGTCTTTGATGATCTGTGGTTGTGATCAATGAATTTGGAGATTCTTGTTGTGGACTGTTCACCATTTTGTAAGTCCTAGACAGTGCTTTACAAGTGTTGCAAGTAATCTCACTGCTAATGATCAGTTTAAGAAAGCCTTCAACACATCAACATGCTCAGCTCATTCAGTTAATGGTAGCTGCCAGTTTGCTGTTTGGTCAATGTTGTAAAAATTTCTAATTCGTTTTCCTACAGACAGCACTCAATGACCTCCAAAAACCAAAAACCAAAAAAAAACAACAAAAAAAAACCCTGGGCTATGGATTTAATTACTGAATTTCTCCTTTAAAGCCACTCAGCATGACTGTTACCATAGCACCAGAGATGGCTGTTGATGCAGGTTTGGTCTTCCCATGCTCTGGGTGAGACCTGAGATGGAGCTGTTCTGTTGTGTAGTTCTGTGTGTTGCTGGGTCTTGTGGTGTGGTGACTGACCCCCATCCATCTCTCTGAGGTGTTTTGTTGTCTGCTACCACGTGTTACTGGCCTTGTGCCGACTGACTCCTCTCCCTCTCTCTCTACAGGGAAGAGGTGCACTGAGAAAGTCCAGCCAGAGTCCAAGAGCAGCTCATATGGATCTCTGGCATCCAAGCTGATGTGCAACAGAGGTGCACACACAGACGACTCCTGAAGAGCAACAACACCAGGGCTAAAGCACAGCCATATTGAGGAGGAAGAGAGAGAGAGGGAGAGAGAGAGAGAGAGAGAGAGATGTGTTGTGATGAGTGTTGTGTCAGTACTAACCCTGGGTTAGAGTAAGCTGACATAAGTGTTGTGTTTGTGATGTTCAACCCAAAGACATTGACTGAAGGTGTTTGCCTTTAACACTGTAACTTGACTCAGAGCTCTGCATACAATGCAAAAGGGAAATATTCAAGAGAAAATAATATTATTTTGTTGTCATGGCAATATTTAACTTCTCCACTGAAATATAATAAACGTCATAGTATTTCATGAAGTGCTGCAGGTGAATGTCTCTAAAAGTTAGCTAACTATTGCCACCTACTGGAGAGGTAATTCACATGCATCATATTGCACAATCAACAGAAAATTAAATTCACATTTTGTCTATGAGGTGTTTATATTACTGAGGTTTAGGTTGAATTGGTGTCAGGTTGTGCCAGTCTTGGAGCGCTTCAAGCAGGTCAGATTTATGGTGACATCAGGACATTTAAGCCGTGACCGTAACCACACAGTGACGTCTTCTGTCCGACACACCACTCATCCTCTCATGAAAGGAGTGTTGAATCACTTCTCCTGCAGGCAAGGAAAGTCTGCTTTCCACGCGTGACAGCAGCAGTAGAACACACACGCATCAAGTGTCCCTTCAGTGCTTGTTAATGGAACTGACATCAACAATGGCATCACATGGCAACTAAACAAACAGTGCCAAACTAATGCAAATGCTCACTACAGGGTGTTTGTGTGGGCTCCGAGATGGCATGGCAACAGCAAACTGGCATATCTTAAGACATCAAACACTCAATCACACAAAAGTTGAAGGACCGACCACACACACACACACAGTGGCTGCAACTCCTGGCCATGTGGGGATTAAAGATGGCCAAGGGAGGTCAAGGTGCTCACAGAAAGAGGCATTATCAAGTAATCTCATTTCAATCCCATTCCAAGTCACATTATCACAAATCAGTGTCTTGTGAAGTTTTTTTTTGTTTGTTTTGGGGGGAGGGGGTCACTGGTTTCATGCACCTGGCCCTTTAAAGCTAGATGCAAGCTATTTAGATCAGTTAAAATGGTTGGTCAAAAAAAAAAGTTATCAGATGCTCCAGTTTAAACAAATAAAAGGATAACCAAAATAAAAAGTATTGTGGAATACATGTCTGTACACATTTAAGAATTATGGTACTTCAGCAATATTTATGTTGTCATACCTTTCAGAATTTTACCAGTGCTGGTTGGAAAGGACAAACACGTCAGAAATGCTGAGGTCGTTTGACAGTGCTGGATTTTATTGACATTTTCAAAAGGAGACGAGCAGCAGTTACATGAGGCAGAAAATGAAGTCAGGGGCTAAGGCCGACACAACACATTTATCAAAGTAAAAGCTATTAGGCCATGTAAACTCATTTCTTATAATCCAACTGAATAAAGCATCTGACCCAGATGTAGTTTCCCGCAGGAAATAAATAAAGAGGCCTCTGTGCCCACAGGGCAGTTTCATCAAAGCCACCACTCAAAATGTCCTCCAGTCTCCAACACATTTGGGAAAACAAATATATTCATGAGAAGAACAGTACAATTTATAACACATGATGTCAAACAAACGCCATATTTCAAAGAAGTCTCTGACCTAGTGTCAGTCACATTCCACACCTCCCTTCCCTTCACACAGAGCAGTCTGCTCGTCTGTGGGTGATTCCAAACTCCAAACAAACCAAAGTCAATGTCAATACATTTCTACACCAAGTGTAAGATAACCCTGAAAAGGCATCGCTATGGAGGACACATCCCAGTAGACACTCCTGCATCAGCAGGCCATTACTTGTGGTCAGTTTTTCCAAACGTTATGCACGATAAACAGAGCATTGCTCTGAATCATAGTCGTGATGGACTAAGTGAATACATCATCCCTCCTCCACCTCAGTTGTGACGGCTGATCAAAAAGCCAAACTTTCAGCGAATAACATCATCCACCTAAAACCAAAAGCCTGAGGAAAAAAAACATGCCTGTCACAGCTAATAACAGAGGCTGCACACATTCTGTCTTATACATGGAAGACGTGACCAAAGCCTGGACCGCATTTCATTTACACAAGGCACCTTTCAGCTATGTTCCACATGCATGTCTGAGTCAGGGGATTAAAGATGTTCTGACTCACATGGAGTTGCATGGCCACTGCACTCTGCTGGGTCGTTTGTTGGGTAGAACGATGTTCACATAGGAGAACCGATAAAGCTGGAGTCCACAACAGCCTACAGTTATTAGTCAGTTTTCCTTTGGGTGTGCCAAACAAGTTATATCTTGTGTGTGTGCCTGCACTAGCATGCACTCAATTCTATAAGAGCAGGAGAATGTAGCAATTAGCAGCCTAAACATTTCTTTTTCCACCTCAGGTAATACCCAAATAGCCTGGGATACAAATGTAAGTAAGGATCAGTGTGTGTGCGCTGGCTCAGGCTTCGATGGTGATCTTGGCAAAGCGGTACTGCAGAGAGGAGGGGTTCCTGAGCAGTAGGAGGCCGCGGTGTTCGGGGGGCTGGTGTAGGAGTGTATGCAGCACACCCGCTAGGGTTACCAGCCCCAGGGCCTCTCCGCCGCCCGACACCAATGAGAAGTCGCCCTGCGTCACCCAGCCCAGGATCACGCGCGAGCAGTGTGATGTCACGCTGGGCAGTGGGTCTGGCCACAGTCCCAGGACCAACTTCTCCGTCTCTTCGGCCTCCGATGGAGTCGGAACTGGAACTGCTGCAGGGTCGGAGGTGAAAGGGTCCTGGTCAGAGGGGCCGACAGGATCCTGAGGCAAAACTGGGGTGAGATTTAAGGCGCCATCCAAAGTTCCACTGGCAGTGGAGGCAACCTCTTGGTTTGGACTGGGTGCTGGGACAGAGCTGGGGTGCTCAGCGGGCCTCGAACTCAGGTCAGAGGTCACGTCCATCTTCTCAGTGGCCACCCTATCGTCAGAGGCTCCTTCAGCTTTCCCTTCATTCTCCTCCTCCTCCTTCTTCTTCTTCGTCTTGTGTGCACTCTTCACACGCTTCCTGAAGTGGTCAACATGACGAGGCTCCTGGGGGCCCGTGCAGCGGGGGTCCCGACTCAACAGCTGCAGGTCCTCGTCCGTGGGCACACACACCATTGCGTGCAGCTCCGGGCGGCCCTTGGCGAGGAGCGAGAAGCGCGCCCACACCAGGCTGTGCCCGTGTGAGGCCCACAGGGTGGCGGCGGCCACGGAGGAGAGTGGGGTAGGCTGGGGGCCGCGCTGGGGGCCGCGGTGGAACCGCTGGCCTTTGGAGGAGGTGGGCTCACACCAGACAGACAGCTGCTTCAGCACCTTCCTACTCCTGGACAGGAGAAAGAAAGACAGAGGAAACACAGTCATTAGGAATGAAGGGAAACAGAAAATAGAAATCACAACATAAAGCAAGGAAGGAAGAAAATAAAGAAGAACAGTAATGACGTTATTCTGATGAAAACTAGCCTAACAATGTAAAGATGTTCTACCTAAAGTTTAGTCACACTGTACACCTTCAATAATTCATCAGATCTGCCCAAAATGGTTTGGACCTGGACCACATCAGGGTCAAGGCCGAGCTGCATCAGAGTGGGATCTGCTCCATACTGTCTCTGTTCAGAATCCTGCTAATCATGCCCTATTGGGGGTTCTGTCAGGAGAAAAGAACAGCCTCCTCCTCCTCTGCTCCACACCACCAGCGCTTACAAAACCACTCAGCTGTATTCTGAGTAAAAATTACAGTTTTTCAGCTGCCAAATACTTCTTTGGGCTTCTTGCCGAGCTCTCTGGCAAAGCCCTCCAAAAGCGTCTTGAAACGATTTGGAGCGAGGCGGCTGAACGATGATCATCTCTCACAGCTGTTAAGGAAGATGACGGGACTTTTATGTCTCACAGGGGCTTCCTGCTCTGAGCACACTGCCATTTGGAGTGGCATGAAATCTTGAGCAATCTCCAGCCAGCTGAGTCATGAATCATCCAGTGTCAAAGCTATTAGAGCAAATACTCACAATTCTCTAAATCTGTCAGTGTTGGATAGAAATAAGGGGGAAAAAAACTACAATCCATCGCTTGGAGTGAAAGAAGAAGCAAAAGACATGAAGGGTGACAGATGAAATGGATGTGATGCTGCTTAAAAAATACCACTGAGTTATTAGGCAAAGTGGAGACTAACATTAAAAATAACACTGAGTTATTAGGCAAAGTGGAGACTAACATTAAAAATAACACTGAGTTATTAGACAAAGTGGAGACTAACATTAAAAATATCACTGAGTTATTAGGCAAAGTGGAGACTGACATTAAAAATATCACTGAGTTATTAGGCAAAGTGGAGACTAACATTAAAAATATCACTGAGTTATTAGGCAAAGTGGAGACTAACATTAAAAATATCACTGAGTTATTAGGCAAAGTGGAGACTAACATTAAAAATAATACTGAGTTATTAGGCAAAGTGGAGACTAACATTAAAAATAACACTGAGTTATTAGGCAGAAATGGAGATCAATGGCCAAATGGGCAACTATGGACCAATTTGACTATTAGGATTTCTGATGGTAATAAACTGAAAAGCTGTGCGGTGCAGTGCAGTAAAAATGGACTCCATGTCTGATAAGAGTTGTGCCATTGTCAATAACTAAGAAACAAAAGAAGAGATTGCAGTACAGCAAAGAGCACAAAGTATCACCCACCAGGTGTATAACAAAACAGTTTAACCTGCAGCACCCTTCAATACCTTTGAACAAGCACAGCGCATCTCACAGATGACCTCAAGTGAAACTAAACAGAACTACATTAAATCTTTGTTCCGCAAGTAAGTTCATCGGTGTCGGTGACTGCAGGTCAAAGGTCACCTACCTGAGCACAGAAAAGTTGCTGGGTGGAGCTCCAGGCATCTCCCCGTCAGTCTGAGCAGCCGACCCCTCGCTAGTCTCCTTAACGATCTCCACCCACTCCTCCACCAGCTGTTGCCAGGGGCACCTGAACGGCGCCAGGCAGCCATGTTTGATATAATTGGTCCTCTTGGCAGGCGGACGCCTGTGGGCAGGGTGAAAGGTCAACCACATCAATCTCCCACACCAGCAGAACATTTTGCTCAGTGAAGGAGGATGAACTGATTATAATTCAGTGGCCACCCACTTGTTACACACACACACACGCACGCACGCACACACACACAAAAACACACACACACACACACAACCTGTTGTACTGCACGTTCCAACTCAGAGTCCAGGTTAGGTCATTAAATTATACGAGAGGCCATTATGCTGATGTACTGCTCATAGTGGGAGTGCATGCTGCTAAACAGAATGAAATGGATGGTAGCTCTTGGGCAGTGTGTCAAGGTGCAGTGCTGTGCCCAATGCCCACCTAGTAAATTTGTCCATGAGCTCGGCCTGTTGTTCATCCTGGAAGCGGGAGCCTGCAGGGCAGTCTGGGTAGTCGTGGGGGAAGTGGGGTGCCCCCTTGTGTTGGGAGTGTTTCAGGCTCATCTGGAGACCAGCCACACGTACGCCTCTGTACACCTAATACACACACAGGAGGCCATTTTTGGGCAATATGAGTGATTTCCAAAACAAACGCACCCAAACATGACTAGGTAATGGGAGCAAATTGAATCCCTGATTTGTCATTACATAAAGACACTGGAACCTAAATTTCTCAGCAAAGCAAACAGTCATTATGAAGAGCTATTTTCAGTGCGTAAGCTGGCATAAGTCAAACTTTTCAGAAAATTAAAAATAGATAATTTTAATGGTTTGTTTATATCCAATCTAACAAACTAAATAGATATCTAATCGAACAAAATAGATGTTTTGATCAAATTTCCACAAATATTTCTGTCATTTTCACTGAGGACCTTCAACACAGGGTAACAGTTGTTTTTAAACATTCTGAAAGCATCAGGAAATCACACAAGGCTTCATCAGATACATCAATAATACAGCCCGTAATCAACCCAAAATCAAAGGCCTGTTGTTGGAGATCACCAAGTACTGTTGGTTGGAGGAAGAACGAGAAACTCTGGTAATAACACAGACTAGACGCGTGAACCTGCAGCTAACGCTAACTGAACAAGGCGAGGGAGTATTAAACTGAAACTGAGTCTCCTTGCCCTTAGTGGCCATTTCACTGTTACATCTACATCTTCTTATTCTTCTTCCTACCACAGTGCTCAGGGACTCACTCCACTGGGCTACAGTCTGATTTAGCCCAGACCTTCAAGTATGCTTCTGTTCAAACTGCTGTGCTGAAATATTCTAATGAAATGGCAGTGACACGATGACTTAGGCAGAGTGGAATAAACACTGACATTAACAAAATGGGATGCTTCAGAGTGATCAACATACACTTCACACTGATAAGCCTTAATCATTAGTCCAGCAACTTTATCGACAGCAACTTATTCAGACATCAATAATTGATTCAAACATCAGTACTTCAAACTTCAGTTATTACCTTTTGAAACTGTATTAGATTTGTCATCTTGTTGAGTTCTTATTCAGTACAAAGGGGTAAGTGTTTGCAGTGTACTATGCTGTACTAAACTGATATGTATTATACATACCAAGGGTATCCAGAAGGCCATTCCCCAGCCTTTGGGTAGCAGCAGGTCCCAGCCTACCCCCCATGAGGGCATCTCCTGGCCCACCTGCTTGCCTGGCTGGTGCACCAGTAGCACGGGCACACGGCCCTGCACGGGGGTCGGCGTCAGACGGGACCCCGGTACCAGGAGCTCACTCTGCATCCGATTCAGCTCCTGAGATAAACACAGATACACACACACACACACACACACACACACACACCATACAGTACACATGGAAGAATCTCAGTGTAAGCTACATGTAACTACTGTAAACACCAAACACAACACATTAACCTGGTGTCGCCATTTCACAGTTACAGTCACAACAGCCAACAGCCACAATCACTGCCAATGACTTAAAGTGCTTTAGAGACGAAACTGATTATGTTGCTACACTGTTCTAGGTTTCTTATGCTCACAGTAAGCATGAGTATTTACACAGCACCCCTTTTAGCACACTTACCTTCTCAGGGAGCTTGTTGTCAGTGACGTTGTCCCTCACGGCCCGGTCCCACAATGCACTCTGGCAGCAGCGCTCTGGGACTCCATGCAAGGTGAGGGCCCTCCTCTTCTCCTCGTCCACACCTGACGTACACACACACACACACACTCCATATTGGCGTAGTGCTGTACTACATGTTGCATATAACATGGAACAGGCCTTTGCATGATCATTTGTTTTGGTTGTATGTTGAAAAAACGTTTTCTAAATACAGCACTAATCTATAAAACAGAGCCTTTATTTCAGTAAACGACTTGAATGATTTGCAAAGAGTGTTATGTGTTTAGCATCCTGTAGCATTACTTACCCCACCTTTCATTACTTTCGTTTTTAAACAATCTAAAACTGGAGTCGATTTATTTCCATCACATGTACAGAGAAAAATAAATAGGAAGAGGAGGAGTTTGAACAGGAAGTGGTGGACAGCGTGTGGCGTGCAGCCCTGGGCATGAGTGGAGGAGGGTCCCGCCAGGATTCGAACCTGGCTCATCTGCATGGACAAGCAGAGGCCCCCCAGGGGCTCAGAACCAGACACACTGCATGTCAACAGGACCCGTCACAGGGGAGACCCCAACACCACCACCACCACCAAGGTTCTGATCAACAGAACCTTGATTCAAACCTGTCTCTAAAACTGGTTAGTATTTCTAGAACTCTGTATTTCAACTATTATTCTAGTTTACGTATTGTTGTCTCTCATTATAATGCTATGCATTCTAGTGCACAGATATTATATATATTCAATACTTATTATTACATTCTACTTTAGGCTAAAATGGCTTCGGTAGACGGCATCCTCTGGCTTTGACTGACTTTGGGACACTACACTGTAAGCAGTAGGAAAGGTCAAATGCGTCTCTGCTGTGAAGTTACCTATGGCCTGCTGGAGGTCAGGCTCAGCTCTGCCTCTCCTTTGGGGAAGGGTGATACGGGGGTCATCCACAGTCAGGCCCAGCACAGAGCCTGCAGGGATCTCAGTGGACGAGTACACACCTGAGGGAACACACACAAACACACAGCCATCAGCCACCAGAAAGATGGTCCAGTTTTTAAGATACCCATTGCAAAAAATATAGTGGAGTACATCACTGCCCCAAACTGAGAGAACATATTCTGCGCGCACACACACACACACACACACACAGGCCCACTTACAGTCACCATGTCACACACAGACCATTTCTACATCAATTTTTTGATGATTTCATGTGCATCTGCCCCACAGTTTGTGATATAACTGCTGCCATGTTTTCTCCCCATTCATCTGTTGCCATGTTCCCTTCAATAATATTAAACTTGGTGTTTCTCACCACATCTACATGCAATAGTGTATCCTACTATTCACACATGAATACGCCAGAGACACACAAACAGACCTTTGAGCAGCTGGAAGATGCCGCTTTGCTCTTGGTGTAGAGCCATGTTCTGCTCCTGTCTGGAGTGCTCGGGCCACCAGAAGCACGAGGGCCTGCTTTGGGCTTCATCCTGAGGGAGAGAAAGTAAAGTGGCTGTGGTCTTGTCTTGCCTTGTCTTCTCTGGTGTCCTGCCTTACACAAGAGTCTGTTCAGGTTCACACACTATCGGATCGTTACTTACATCACACTGTGTGGCAGGAGAAAGAGCTTCAGTCAAGACCGTGTGAGCGAGTGGACCAATGAGACGGTAGCGGACCATTTCCATGGTCAGATCACTAAAAACAATAAAGGAATAGCAGACACATGCAAAACAAAACATTACACAAAACATAAACAACATATCCAAATAACATGTGTGATTTTATACACTATAATTAGTAAATGCAATTTATGGGGTCTGTTTCAAACATATAAAACATTGATAAAAACCATATTAAGTACATAGTGCATTATTAAATGCAGCCTTACTTAATGACAATTCCAGTTAAGGCTGACTTCCATGTGACAGGGCAGGTGGGTGACCGGGTGCCATCCCCCAGAATCTTCTTGGCAGGTTGGGCACTAAAGTCCTGCTCTGCCCTCTTCCTCTTGCGCCCGCTGGTGGGTTTCTGAGCAAGGGCCTTTGCTGGCACGGCCTCTTCTTCCACTGCTGTGCTGGGCACGGGGTCAGGGACCGGTACCACAGCTGGCACATGGGGCATCACAGCCTCCGAACACTGGCATGCTGCTCGAAGCTCGGAGAGGAGGTCCTACGCAACGTGCAAACAGCACGAGACTTCAGGTTGTACCATCAAAGAAAACTTTTGACATCCATTAATAACCAGCAAGATTAGTGGGTTGATCAGGTAGCTTCTTGCTATCTGCACACGTTCCTATTTGACATAAGAGATGTTCAGTTCAGGCTTACCTGCTTCAGTGTCGGATGGCCCCAGATCCAGAGTTGTCTGAGAGTCGACCCCACGCTACGGGGTCTCCAGAGGAAGAGCACAGGGCCCAGAGGTCGGATGGGGTACTGATCCGCTCGGTACAAATCCACACTACCCTGCCTGCGCCCAGATAGGCACTGCACCGCTGCAAAGGTTGGCCCTACAAAACACACACAAATAGACACACACACAAACAGATGAACAGAAGAAACTGACAAAAGTCATGAGAAATGAAAACAGACTAACGTCGGAAATCTTCCAACCGTACAATTCTTACAGTCTTCTTACAGTTTATTAAAGCGAATGCTATCAATTCCCATACAGTTAGAAGCAATATGGGATATATGAAGAGTGACTGTATGATACTATAGCCAATAGATTTCCCTGGTGGTGTGACCAATGAATGACCCTGTATAAAGACTGTGAAGGGGTGAAATGTGGTCGTTTCCTCACCGGTGTCTTTACTGGTGAGCCTGCAGAGGGCGCCCAGGAGCTGCTCCTCTGGGCCCAGAAGCTCCACACAGCAGTAATATGAGAGGTCCTAGCACAACACCAAGACAACACAGTGTGAGGCTTGGGAAGAAACCTGGCTAAAGTCAGGAACAAAATGTGGACCTATAGTGAATCTGTAAAGCAATTATCCTGAGCAAATCAACCCCGTAGCCCTGGTATTAGATGTTGCAGAGTGTAGTCGGTAGGCATGAGAGCAACAGAATTATGTACAATATAGGCTAATTAACAAAAAGGCAACCAACACTAAGTGATGAGGGCAAGGAAACGTTTAGTTTTATTTTCTTATGCCCCCATCAGTTAACGTCAGCTGGCAGTTCGCATATTCGATCTACATTGTACCAAATGCTGTTGCTCTTACACATACTGACAGCACTCAGCATCCTCAAAGAACAGGGATATGGACTGACTGGCTCATTTAAAGAAAAAATCCAGAGTCACTCTCCAGGATGCTATTAGTAATCTGTGGGCTTGTGTCATGAGTCCTCCTAACCTGCAGGAGGCAGTGGCTGCTCATTGCCCTGTAGCAGGCCCTGTAGCACTTGAGTGTGGGCCTGTCCCCCAGGCAGTAGCCCCACTTCTTCACCATATGGAAGCGCTTAGCGTGCCAGATGTGGGTCTCCAGCCACATGTTCTTCCTCTGCCGCCGATTGAACTCCAGCAGCAGGTTGCCATGACGACGACGGGCTTTGCGACTCTTGGCCTTTGACTCCTCCTTCTTCTCCTTCTTGGCGGCTTGGAGGCTTTTCTCCAACTAAAGGAACAGTAAAGCTTCCAAATCAGTACCACAAATAGAACAAAAACATGCTGGTTGATCTACCTACATTTACAATGACTCAATTACCCATGAATCAAAAACTATGTTTCAGACAAAGCTGTCGCTGGCAACTGGGTGTATTATCTTTATATAGGCCTATGCATGCATTGTCTGGACTAATCTATTAACTAGACTGGAACTAATCTAAAGGTGCCACACCATCCTTTGGGCTCCTTCCCGCAGTCTAGTGGGCAGCCGTTTGGTGTTGTGACTCATGGCTCTCCGTCTCATGTGTTTGGGCAGAGCACCAAAGGTGTGGCAGTTGCCAGTCTTCTTGTTGACGGCCTTCAGCATCGCCTTCACCTCTGCAGCCCTGGCTCTTGCAAAATACGTGCCTGCATGAGTAAGCAATGTTAGTGAGTGTTAAATGCAGGGATGGCAGTGCCAACTTTCCAAAATGGATACCTTAATAAATGTGACTTACTGGTGATGTATTTGGGAAGCTCTTGAGGGTACACCGAGCCCCCTGAATGGTGGCCCCTGACCCAGCCACCGCCGTGGTGGGGAGGACCCTGCCCCTTCGCATAATGGAAGTCACCGGTGCGCCCTTGGAGATAAACACAACCAAGACAACTCATCTTTGACACTGGCAAAACGTTGTACAATTTTGGTCGTGGTTAATTTCCTGCCATTGCTGAACATGCAGTTACACAATAATGTTTCACGACATTTTTATTATACGGACCGGCATGAGTATCTCCACCATTGCGCCATCCTGTCGATGAATAGGTCACACTGCTGGGCTGATCTCTCATCTTTTTATTGCGCATCCTGTGTTTGGCCCCCGACATTGTAGATGAGCTGCAGTGCAGATTCCTCGCTGTTCTGCGTCGAAACATCGTTTTCATTAATCTACAACATAATCTCAGCAGCCGCCCGGCGTTGCAATAGCGCTGTGCACGACCCGTCAAAATACACAACCTTTAACACTAGCTCAAAATAACACTAGCTCCGATTATCTCCCCATAGTGATTTAGGTACACAGTAATGACCCACAACATTAACATTACGTATGCCCAATGCCCCGACATGATACATACTCACTTTAGAAAAAACTGCTGGCATAAAAAAGGAAGGGGTTTATTCTGTCACATCAACTTCTCAAATTAAGTTTGAGACTGCGGCTAACACGGGCAGAAACGTGTTTTCTGCACGTCTTCCGATGTTACATTACTTCCGGTGCAATGGTTTCTGGGAAATGAAGTCTTAGTAGCGGGAACTGCGAAAATGACAAATGCATACATCCGCGTAGTGTAAGGTAAACTACTTGATTATATTTGACAACATTTTGTGTCTGATCTGCCAGATTTCCTTCGCACATTTCTTGGAAATAATGTCTTTTACAATATGAATTCTTATCTGCGAGGACACTACACAAACACCACAACAGACAACACTTATTATTTCAGGCAGCAGAATAATTGTAAAGAACAGTCTTCGGAAAACTCTGGACAGATTTATACCTACCAGTCAATAAACAGATTTCCTCAAGTAACCACACAGAAATACACTCACACACTCCCTCTTTGCTAGTGTTAGAGAATGAGATGTCAGTATTTTGCCCCTACATGTATTTTCAGTATTTGTTTTATGTTATTTATTACACATTGACATGTTTCTTCATCAGTTAGCATCTGCAGATGATGCAAAGGTAGCTTGCAGTTTGTCTGTTTCAATCTCACATAAAACTAAGCTGTGCTACAGGCCAACCAAATTATGGTCTATATCAGTCAAGTGAAGCCGAAATAATGGTTATTTAAACAAATGACAGCCTATTTACAAACACCTGAGGAGAGTAAAGGTCTGATTAAGTCAGATCACTCAAGATAGCATGCAAACACTTAATTAGCAAACCAGCCATAAGCGGCAATTAATAATTACCAGTAATAACTGAGTGGTGATCATCGTATGCTGCACAAGAATTGTGAACTGCACTTTTAATGAAACTTTTTCTGAACTGCACCTTTAATGAAACTCTTTCTGAACGGTGATTTGAAATACCATAGGCAAAGCCTTTAATGACTCCAACTGTAGTCACTGTTCCCGCTGAACAAACATCAAAACAAAATGAATATACAAAGTAAGTAATTTCAAATGAAGCTTTGAAATTAAATAAACAGTTGAATGTAAACCATTTTGCATTTGTGTTCATGTCTTTATTGAGAGGTCATACCATTACATTAGTTGCTGCAGGCACCCTTGTTTATAGTTGTAACCCATTTTATAAACCCACTGTCAATCTAGCCATGCTGCAGGAGAAGCTTTAGTTCAATCATGTGGATCAGTGATGAATTATTGGTTGGGCATTCAAAAACCACAAGAGTGGAAAAGTATTATGTACACAATCAACCTCCAGCGTCCATATTTCTGCCATGACCATCTGACAGAATGGAGTGCATTGCCAACACTGAGGTCAGGTGGGGTCAGGAGGTTGTGGACTGATATTCACCACCTGGGAGTGCAACGTTAGAGGACAGCGCTGCACGTGCCACGGGCAAAGAAGGATGTGCTTTTGTCCTGGACTTTATACTGAAAGACTTTCCTCTGACTCTGCTGCTGCTGGTGGTTTTGACCTCGCCACCAAATGTCCACCTGGAAGACACAAGTTTCCAGCTGATGTTAGCACTGGTGTGCTGTAACAGTACATCACATAATTTATTCACCAGAAATGTATGGATTCATGTTTTAATAAGTGATGTAATGTTCACAATTCTTGGCACAATAACCTTTATTGCAGTGGAAAGGGCACCCATGCTAAAACCTGAGAACTGTAGGTTACAATCATCATTTTCAGACACTGACCTGATCATTTACACCCCCAACTCTAGTACTACTCCGGGTGAAAACTGTTCACACTATACTCAGGTGGCTGAAGTGAGGGTGGGGAGGGTGGCTGAAGTGAGGGTGGGGAGGGTGGCTGAAGTGAGGGTGGGGAGGGTGACTGAAGTGAGGGTGGGGAGGGTGACTGAAGTGAGGGTGGGGAGGGTGGCTGAAGTGAGGGTGGGGAGGGTGGCTGAAGTGAGGGTGGGGAGGGTGGCTGAAGTGAGGGTGGGGAGGGTGACTGAAGTGAGGGTGGGGAGGGTGGCTGAAGTGAGGGTGGGGAGGGTGACTGAAGTGAGGGTGGGGAGGGTGACTGAAGTGTACCCTGGTTTGATATTAGGGTGCAGGCAGTGTCACGTCTGGGTTGGAAGGACCCAACTTTTCCGTTCAGATATGCAGCACGACAGGGTGATTTCTGGTAGATCTGGCATCTTTTATCACAAGCTGGCTTTCCTCACTTTGAAACACCCATAGTGGAAGTGTTTGTAATTTGTATAAACCCAAGTAGACTGATAAACTGTATTTCCTACAATGAACTAGATTAATGTTTGATTCACATTGGGTGTATTTTGACAGGTTGATGAAAACAGGTTTATTATTTACCACATTACCTTAATGCCACCAAATTTGTGGTGATTTTATCAGGCATTTCTGTGTTCTTTCCCCTGACCCCAACTCCCAACCGACAACCACACCACAGCTGTTCCTCCCATGATGAGGATGACCCTACCTGCCCATGAATGTCCTTGCAGTAGCCTGTGGGGAGGCCTTGAACCTGCAGGGCCAGCGTACACTGATGCATAAGACCTCTCTGAAGCATCTCAGAGCCTTCCTCATCACCCTCGTCATCCTCTTCCTCACACCTCACAAGCATCACTGCACTGCCCTGGAAATTCAAATAGCAAGAGGCAGACAGGGGGGTTGTGTGGACATGGCAGCCAATACAGTACATTAGATTAACAGCATTTTAGTGCTTTTGGATGACATTTAGATGGTCTGGATTCAACAAATCTTGCATCTTGACAATACGAAATACACTGTGCTTAGCATTTTTCTTTTACTCCAGGTAATAGTTTCTGACTGGGACGTAACACAACCAACACCAGTAGCGTGACCAACCTTTAATTCATGGCAAATGTTGGCGTTGCAGTAGTGGGCAAAGTCCAGCACTGCTCCAACGCTGACGCCAAGACTGAGGAGGACACTCAAGTCGTCCACAATCAGCACCGGAGGACTCTGGCACCCTGACCCAGTGTCCCCCTGACCAACAGTGCCTCCCGTTGGCCTCAGGGAACTGAACACAAACTCAAACAGACCTCTCAGATCCGAGCGCTGGGGCCTGAGGTAAGGGTGGAAGAGAGCATGTATACATATTACACAGAAAGACATACCATGCAGAATATTAAAATGCTATGCACTTTTTGCGGGTTCTTAAAGGAATGACAAAAAATACGTTGCCCATAGGGCACATGAGATCACCTGAAAAAGTCTAATGTGGGACCTTGAGGTCTGGACTCATCAGGTAACACTACTCCCAGGCAATCCTTCAGTCCTTCCAGGAAGACCAGCTGGCCCTTCTCCCTAGCCTGAGCCAAACTCACACCCTCAAAGAAGAGCAGCTTGTTACTTACACTTTATCATCTAAAGTGACATAACATTTTCACACCAGGTTTGGACAACAGGCAGAGGAGTGGTGATGATCAAGTAGGCTATTTGAACTTACCAGTCTTTGACTGACTGCACTGTAATGACTAAAGGACTGAACAAGACCCAAGAAGCAAACTTTACAGCCCGCTAGAAAACAACAAATACGTGTTATGCCTCATACATACTCATACGCATACGCGTTATGCCTCATACATACTCATACGCTTTCTAAGTTCAAATTGCATTCAGAAGACTTCACTCACCTCGTAAATAAAAAGAAAGAAAATGATGCACCAGAAACGAAGCATCAGCTTTTCTGTCCAGTAAGAGAACAAACTCTCCCTGCGGCATCAAAGAGCATTGGATCCATGAGGATAGGTTAGTTTTCTAAGCAAGCTGAAGTTAGCGTTTCCACATTTGACAAAGTGATGAATGAGTGACCTACCAGTTTGCAATTATCCGGTGTATTATTGAGGATGCTGTTGAGTTCGGTAAACATGATCTCTATGTAGAATGACTTAGACAACGCAAACTTGGTACAAGTGGATATATACTAAAATGCAAGCTAAGAAATAGTATTATAGACCTCGACAAGAGACATCACGCTGAAAATAGTACCAACTCATCTCGCAAGCAAGGCACTTAAGATAAACATTTTGAAGAAAAGGGCAAAAACTCAAACAACGATACTTCAAACCTTTAGCATAAGCTAGCCATCTGGTATAGTATGCTTTGTGCTATCTGGTCACGGAAGGATGATAAACGTAACTGTCTTTCCTCTTTGGAGACACTCAGTTAATAACACTGTGCAGTAGTCTCTTCCTTCCTTCAGTCAAAACTTTAAATGTTTATCTTTAAAGAGACCAAGACCAGAGTTCGTCTACAATGTCTCTGGTAAGACTCTGAAGCACTAACGTTTGTGTCACTGGAACCAAAGCATGGCGTACAGGTGCCGCGTAGGGACATACCATGTAAAATGCGAAATGCGAAATCGTAGGAATTACAAAATCTCCCTCTCTCACACGCACACACGCACCCACCCACACAGGGTAACCTAGGCAAGATGTTGAAGTGAAAGCACCCTTTCATTTCCAATACGAATGGTATAACAAATGCACATTTTCAAAATGGCAAGACCAGGTTGTGTAAAGGGAAATTGACCTACAGCCAGTGTCTGAAACTTGGTCTCTGTATTGAGTATGAAAAGAGGCAGACAGAACAGACCTTGAATGGGGGTTGTGCATGTGCTGGGGGTCAGCATGGGGCGCACACAAAGAGACGTCTGTAGGAAAGGAAACTCACCTTCCCATGGGTGCACACCATAATCTCTCCTTTCCTTCTTCATGCAAATGGATTTGGGGTTAGGGCTGGGGTAGCAGGACAGGGGAGGCAGTTGGCTGGAGAAACAATAGCCCTTCTGCTATTCACCCTTGTGCTGCTAACTGCTAATGTAATGCATTGTTATATGCATGGTGTGTTGGGACCCATACCATGGGAAAAGTGAGCTATAGTCATAACCTTATGCTAATGATTAGTTGCATGCAGTAAATGCATCATATGGATAAGTGCACTGCTGTGGAGAACAGGTGGAGTCCATTTCTAATTAACTTTTCAATGTTGGTGGTGATATTTTGGAAATGACTCATCCACTGGCTTGACTGGGTCGAGTTTGGGGGTGGGGGGAGGGGGGGGGGTCTGAAGCCGTGTTGCGGGGAGTGGAAATGACTCAAATCTCATTGTACAAAAAGAAGATCTTTGAAAATGTTAAAAGGAATCTGGACGCTTCATTTTTGAAATGCATAGAAGAAAGCATTAATATGTTTGAAAAGTAAGAGAAGAATTCCAGTTTTAACTTGAGATAGATGGTCCATGATCCGACTCAAGCTTCAGTTCTCAAAATACAAGCAGGAATTAGTTTGAGACTAATGCTGTACTATACACAATGTAGGCCAACTTCTTTTGCAGCAGTCTTGGTGTGGGTGCAGTATATTTTCTTAACCACCAGAGGGCACTATGACACCTCTTTGATCATCTTGCTCAGTAACCCTGAGTTGCTGCCCAGTCTCATGGAAGACAAACAGGAATGAGGCAAACCGTCCATGGCCGACTTAACTCGAAAAGAGAGATCCATAGTCCTATTCTTGGTTTCAAGACTGGCGACCCATAAGATGTTTATGGTGGAAGGCCATGAGAAGTTTCATTTTCCCAGCTAACTTGCCAGCAGCTAGCATGCTGTGTTCTCATCATATGAGAATTGTTGGCTAATGAGCAAGCAGCTCCTCTTGGACGGCACTCAGACTCCTCCTAAATTGAATCATCGCATTCTGCACTTGGAATTATTTTTCTCTGTGTGCTTGTAGCAGTGGGGATTAGCAGATTCCTGCTTCAGAGTCAAACAGCTCTAGGGTGCTAGAGTTGAGAGCTGAAAGTAGAGCTGACTTTCTATTAGTGAGTTTCAGACACATGATAAATTTGTCTAAATCCTTATGTCAGTGTTTCTGAAAGTGACACTGAGACAATGGAAAATAAATGTCAGGGATATTGTCAAACTATAGAAAGAAAGACAGAAAAAGAAAGAGAGACGGTGAGGGAATGTGTGTGTGTGTGTGTATGTGTGTGTGTGTGTGTGTATGTTCCTGGCAGGCCCCTTGTGTCACAGAGAAGCTAATGGAGTGTGATAATTTAATCCTTTGTGCCACAATGGGGCCCAGGGGCCCCCTGCTGCCAGGGAGACGGCCCCTCAGCTTTTCCCTGCCTCAGGGGCCCACTGGACGCACGCCACTGTTCACACTTACCCCAGCGCAGGAGGCCATTTTCTGGGGCCGAGACAGGGAGAGGGGGAGGGAGAGGGGTGGACAGCCAGAAAGAAAAGCCTGCTGAGGTGCTGAAGGTTTGCTTTCAGTCTGCAATGGATAGAGGAGGGAGGTGTGAGATTCAGCAGAGAGAGAGAGAGAGAAACAGAGGGCGGGGGGCAGAGCTGGGGTATGTGAGGGAGGGAGACGGGAAGATAAAGAGAGAAAGAGACATAGAGAAACAGAGAGAAAGTCTAAACACAATACAAAGGAGAACAAGACTGGACAGAGAGCAACAGTGTGTAATCATGGCTACATCAAGGACATTGTATGTATGCATGTATGTTGTAAACACTAATTCATTTGAATGCACACTCTGCACGTATAGCAGCTTACATAGCAGTAATGCCATCAGTCTATCAGTCCTGGGATGCACTACTTCAAACTGACATTGGGAAGTGGACTGCGCTGATGACGTGACCACTGCAGTGCCATCATCAGTTGAGTATTACCAAGCGCTTTAACCTGAAGGAGGTGGCAGATTAAATTTTAGTACAGGGCGATGATTGAAGTCAACGTGCCATCACTCAGCAGTTGTGACAGGCAGATTAACCCTGTTCTCATTGAAAACACACACACACACACGCATATACACACACATACAAACACACACGTATGCATGTGTATGCACACACATTCGCACACACATACACACACACGCATATACACACACATACAAACACACACATGTATGCATGTGTATGCACACACATACGCACACACATACACACACACGCATATACACACACACACAAACACACACGTATGCATGTGTATGCACACACATATGCACACACATACACACACACGCATATACACACACATACAAACACACACATGTATGCATGTGTATGCACACACATATACACACACACATATGCAGACACTTCACTCCAAACAAGCACTGAAGCTAATGGATGCTGTGACCTGGTTTCCACACACAAGCGTTCCTCTCGTGACTCATTTGATGCTGCTCTCCGGCCAGCTGCTCCTGTGCTGCACCTCATACACTTTTCATTTGCACCTCCCAAACTAAGCAATGGGAGCACACAGTTTGGGACAAAAGCACTCATGTCATATTTGATGCTGAGCACTCTAAAATAGCCCCAAAAGGCACCGGCAAACCAAAAAAGAGAACATGGATCTATTGAAAGATTTATTTTTACATGAATATATATATATATATATGTGTGTGTGTGTGTGTGTTTCTTCATATAAAGCTTGTTAGCATACAAAGACTCAACATCACCACTTATTCATCAGCGGCTGGTCCCACCCTGGTTCGTTATGAAAGGTGATTTTGCATAGATCCTCTGAAACTGTAAAGACTTATTGTCATAGATCATAGACTGATAAAACACTCCCACAGGTAAGACATATACAACAGTTATGATGGCGTGGTGGAGTGTGTGTGCCCTGCTCAGACCAGGCCCATATGTTTGAGTCATAATGTTCTATATTTGCATCCCTTATGTGTTCTGATCAGTTATTTTCTTAGTCTTAAGTCTCTGAGGCATTCAGTCAATGAACACATTTCTGTGGAGGTCTTTGGTTTGCTTCACCATGTTTATTCTGCATGGTCTGACATCTGTTTGCAAAAGAAAGAGAGGGACAGGTGTGCATTCAGCATGTCCCTCGCTGCACACCATAGCACTTGTAACCTGTCAGCACCAGGTCACCTGTGCTGGACTCTGAGCTGATTGGCTCTAGTGGTTGTTGCTGTGGTTATGGCAATAGTGGTGGTGGTTACTATGGTGTGCCAATCTTGGTCGTGTGTGGCCGTGACCGCCTGCTGGGCGAGGCCACGGGCAGAGAGCGGGTGCTGATGGGACTGTATCCAGGAGACGGGGGGTACGGGTGGTATGGTCGATCGTCCCAGCGGACCCGGCTCTTCATTTTGCCTGGAGCTGGGGACTTGGGCACCTTGTAGAGGTACACGTCGTAGTGCACTCGGGGACTGGTGGTGGGCAACACCTTGGCATGTTTGGGCAAGTGCAGCTCTACGTCTATGGTCATGTCGCCCTGTGAGGAAACACACACACACACACAGAGACGCAAAGACGCAGACACAAGGACACACACGGACAGCAAATTCACATTGACACAGAGTATGACACACACACATGCATATATGCACTCACATTACCCACACACACACACACACACACACAAACACACTCCCAATAAACACAATGAACACATACTAATGACCTCCTAAAATGATAAAAGCGCATTAGTCGTTCATTTCTGAAACAATCAAAATCTAAACATTTTTGCTGATACTGAGACTGCCTTAGGGCCAGTTATTCTTCATGACTGATTTGCCTATGAAAAGATGCCACATTCCAAAAGGAGCCTCGATTTATAACCCAGTGCTTTTCTACAGAGTTCAGTCAGTTCAAACTCTGCTTCATCTCTCCCTCCCTTTCTCGTCTGTCTCCAGTGTGTGTGTGTGTATTTATGTGTGTGTGTGCGTGCGTGTGTGTGTGTGTGTGTGTGTGTGTAAGCGCGCACACACACTCGCACAAGCGCTTGTGGGCTTGCTGTCCAATGGCAGTGCTTTCTTTGAAATCAGTGTGTCATCGTTCCACCAGATCCTCAGCCAATGACAAAGCAGGGATCAGGCCTCCTTCTCTCTCTTCTCTCGCTGGTCTCCTGGTGGCCTTGCCACACCTCCTCACCACTGGCTTGACTGGGTCGAGTTTGGGGGTGGGGGGAGGGGGGGGGGGTCTGAAGCCGTGTTGCGGGGAGTGGAGCTAGATACAGGGAAACATGCAAAAGAATCCAATTATGCATGCAGAAGCATCAGGCAAATTCGGAGAGCATTATTCAAGAGATGTGCCACTACCTCACACAGATTTAGGCCATTGGGTAGAAGTGAGTGAGAGGAAGGGGGGAGGGGAGGACGGAGGAGTTGCTGCAACTAGATGATATAAACATGAAGTCAGACAGTGTTTTATAGCGACAGTGTATTGGCATGGTGCTTATAGTATTTATGAAGGTGTTCTACTGTAGTGACTTATACACATCTATACTCAGGACATGAGTTTTCCTACACCAGTAGCAAAGAGGACGCTGTAGGTCCTAAATGTGTTGCATCAGTAATTTTACATGCAAATGGTTGCTCTGATACTGCAACGCTTTGCCGCTTTTCTGCACGACTGAGATCAGAGAGAGGAGGCAGTCTTTCTCTCTCGCTATCCGACATTGACCTATAGTATTGGAGCGAGTTTCTATGACAACCGCACTTCCCATGCTTGAAGTGCCACTTGTGTGCGAGCTGCGCCCTCACAAAGCAACAACAGGGAGATGGAGGCAAGAGGGAGGTGGAGGAGGAAGAGGAGGAGGTGGTGGGGAGCAGAGGGAGGGCAGTTCTAGGCAGGGAGAGAGACGGCAGTAAGATCCAATGTCTCTGTAGGAAGTATCTAAGGTAGGCGCAAAGAGAGTGGAGGTGAAAAGAAATGAGAATATGCCACTACTGGCACTCAGGAAGATGGCATAGGTGACAGGGACAGGAGAGAGACAGGTGATAGCGGACAGGAGGACATGAGAGAGAAAGTTGGTCCTGCTTAGCATAGCATCTCCAGTCATTGTGGTGACCACTGACGCTTGGACAGATTTGTCCCTGACCTGGGTCGCACTGATATTGCTAGCAAGGGAACGAATGGTCTCTCAGCACACTGAAAGCCCAAGAGACAGTGGATGACATCACATCATATGTGTGGCTCCTTACATTCCTATATTGTGTGTTGTCTAAATGTCTTGTCTTTGATCTTTGAAAAGGTTGTTAGGCTTCATAATAATCCCATGCTGTAGGCTGGACTGCCTACACTCAACACTACAGAAGAGCTTCATGTTACTCTCCTTTCAGAACCAAGGCTTGTGAAATAGCAGGCTGACGAGGCCCGTCAGCTAAACTCCATTATTAGCGTCTCAGGGACTGCAGTGCCTCTCGCCCCCTGACTCTGCTCTCCCTCTGTTGTAAACCTAACGAATGCAGTTACCATGGTAGCTGCCCGGACTAGAGTAATTCAATTTTGAGAAACTGTGTAATGAGAGAGGCCACACAATCAACGCCAACTTGTTCCTCATTTAAATTGTGTGTGTGTGTGTGTTTGTGTGTGTGTGTGTGAGAGAGAGAGAGATGGAAAGAGAAAAGAGTGAAACAGAGAGATGAGTTTGTCAGTGTAAATGAGCTTGTATTCTGTAATGATTCCAAATTCCACAGGCTAAATCAACCCAAATTTAGATTCTCAACCCCTTCACAGCCTTCCCCTTCACATCTTATTGTCCTCTCTCTCTCATATACACACACACTAAACACACATATAAACACACATACACATACTACACACACATGTAAACATACAGAATCTACCTATATCTCATACACTGCTTTGCAAGTAGGCATGAGCCCGGCATCACTAGCAAAGTTCAAAGTTCAATTCAATCTGACCCTTCCTCTGCAGCTAACACTGCGTGTGTTACTGGGCCCTGACACTGCTTAGAGGAGATGGCACAGAATGAGACACACCAACTGTGGGCCTCAACACAGGAACGAAGATAGAGAGTTTGTTGAAGAGAAAGAGAAATCACATTGACAGACATGAGAAGACAGACAGAGAGAGCAGAAGAAAAGAGCGAGAGAGTGACATACAAAGAGAAAGAAAAGGGGGGGGGGTTCTAATTAGAACTCATTGATGCTCAGCAACTCCACGCACTGCAGCCACATTAGAGGAAGCTGGTCCAGAGAGAGAGAGAGAAAGAGAGAGAGAGAAAGAAAGAGAGAGAGAGGGCAAAGAGTCCTCAAGCCGCACGGTCAGGCAATCTCACTGTGCAGTCTCAGAGGCCCAAACGCAGGGCAGTGAAAAGACCTCTCATGCAAGAGTTTTATCCAGAATTTCTCCCAATGTGGAAACTGAAGTGGCGTCGTGGTTACAAGAGGAAGCATAGGAGACTTTGGATCCAGACAGACCTGTGTTCCAGAAATGTTGCATTTGCAAGGATCTTGTTTGTGAAGTGTCAACAATGCATTTCATTCATGCACTTCTGTTACTTTCAATTAATCTGAGACATACACAAATTGTGCTGTTTTAAATAGGTAAGGTCTGTAAAACTGACAGTGTGGGAGTAGAGTAGAGGTGTTTCTGGACTGGTTATGGTGTGTAAGTTCATTAGGGCATTCCAGTAGAGTGCTACAGGTGACAGGTTCATTGGTGTTGTTCGTGAAGAGAGAGAGAAAGAGAGAAAAAGAAAAAGGTGAGGAACATGCAAGCTACAGGCAGAGAAAGGTGTGTGTGTGTGTGTGTGTGTGGTTAGATGATCCAATAAGAAATGTGTGTGTGTGTGTGTCCATAAATGATCCAGTCAAGAGAGAGAGTTCAACCAGTGTTTGTGTGTTGGATACCATCCTTTATCTGGATACACGCATACGCATATCTGGTGATTCGTATCCCATTTGTGTGCATGTGTGCATGTATGCGTCTGTGTGTGTGTGTGTGTGCGTGTGTGTTAAGGAGCAAAGACCAGGGAGCCATTGAGGAGTGGAAAGCCATGCAGATTTGCCATGTTCACAGCAAGAGAGGCACAGAGCTGCTCCTCCAGACAGGGATTAGGTCTAAGGCTGGCTTAAATTGCATAGTCAATGACAGCACTCAAGCAATGGACAAACAATTTCTGCCAGCTCTAGGGCTTCCCCTCTGCCCAGACGAGACAGCCCTAATGGTTATAGACACACAAAGCAACAGGACCGGGTAAGAGCATCATCCAGGAATCACAGGGACAAGGGTTTTAATGTTAAAAAGGTTTATTTCAACAATGGACTGATTTTTCTCTTTGAAGTCGGTATTCCCAAAAAAGTACAAAATAAAACAAGTACATCATAGGATTAGAAATCACATCAATGAAAACGAAGACGAAGACACATTGTGTTTTTTTAACCTTAATATCAATCCAAGCATTTTTTTCATATATTTATACATACTCACTGAATTAGTCAGACAAACATCAAATCCTCTCAGTAGCTTTTTGCTTTTTTTCCTATTTATGACAATGTTTTATTTTAAACCCCGTATATATGTCGTTTTTTTTGTTTAACTTTTTACAAAATACACCAACGCATGCCAGTATTCAGTAAGGCAGGGGAAGGTGTGTGTGTGCATGTGCATGTGTGTGTGTGTGTGTGTGTGTGTGTGTGTGTGCGTGGATGTGTGTGTGTGTGTGTGTGTGTGTGTGATGACATGTATATGTGTGTAAAGGTGGGGTTAAAGACTGAACTACAGGATCAAAATAAGAGACTACAACAAGGGGTGGGGGGGGGTGGGAGTTGTGATGCAGAGTCTGAGTGGGGGGGTCATAAGGGCAAGGGGTGGGGGCTGATAGTTTGGAAGGTCTGGTAGCATTACTGAGGTGTTGGTGTTAGAGACAGTAGCTGCAGTGTCATTTGTTTGTGGCTGGTTGTACTTGCTGTAGTTGGTGGAGGTGGAGGTTTGGAGGAGTGGGTGGGTGGAAGGGTGGGAGGGGGATATTCAGCAGAGAATTGGGGTGGCAGTGGTTGGGTGCTGTTGTTGTTGTTGTTGTTGTTGTTGTTTTTCGTTTGCTTTATTTTTCTGCTCTACATCATATTGTTCTGCAGCGAGTTTACCTCCGAGGAGTTCTCATCGCCGAGACCCTTGTGGTTCTCTTGCTTTGGGGTGAGAGAGTTCTGGATGTTGAGCGATTCGTCCTCCTTGGGAGGGGGGGCCTTCACGGGGTCCTCCAGCTTGTTCTGGGCATGAGGATCATCCTGGAGAACCAACAAAGCCTATTAGAACCCCCCCAAACCAAACACGTGTTCCCATCTGGTGCGTTCTCAGGACCCTCTTGGTCTAGAACACAGCCCCCTACTTTTATGGATCCCATCCCTTGTGATTTACAACTCTGTCATTGTATCATTGACACCCTCTTACTTCAAGGTAATATTAATGTGTTGATATTTTAAACATCAGAACTATCTGATGGCTACAGCTAACTAGGAAAACATAAAGGTTTAACCGGTTAAGTCAAATTTACTTAAACCCCAGTGAGTTAAAGTTGAAGTTAAACTTGTATTTATGCCACATTGTGTAAATGCATCATGAAGACCTCCGCACACTGGTGTCGACATGGAGTGACACACTCCGCTTCGCACCACTTCTGATTCCCTTATTTTCAATCCAACCCTACACACCAGCGTCGATCTCTGCCACTGCCGCCCCTTCAGTTACAATAAGCTTCTCATTTTGTCAGTGCTGCTCAGTAACATACATTGTTTACTGAATGCTTCACAATCAGTTTTCAGTTACAGATTTCAGCGCCGATGTACAATTGTGGCCCTGGTACAAATGGCTGAAAGTGTTGGCGCCGGTGTGCGGAGCCCTCAGTGGCTCTCAGAGAGGGATACTACCTGCTTATCCTGGTGGCTGGAATAAATGGGTTTACAAAGAAATAAGAGCACACAGAGAACCACATTCACCCATCAGGTTTCCCAGCATCACCAAACCAGTTTACACTCAGTTGTTTTAGTGGGGACCGTGGGTTTAAAAGGATGATTACAGGACTGTATAAGAGACATAGAAACACAGGGTCAGATGACCCCAAGCAATCCCAACCCAAACACACAAGGCACATGCAGACATGCAACACCCCCCCTTTTAGCCTCTCATACAGTCCTATGCATCTCCTTTGTCCCCACTGATAACACACACACACACACACACACACACCCTCCCCCAAAAGCACACGCACCCCTCTCCCAAACAAAAAAACAGGCTTGAGGAAGGCAGGGAAGGTACTAGCAATCTACTGCAATGCCAACCAAGCCCCGTTTACCCTCTGTGGAATAACCATTAAACAGGCCCCAATGAGGGCAGCCACTGAAGAGATGAGAGATCATCACATTAAAGGAGTGTGTGTGTTTGTGTGTGTGTATGTGTGATATGCTGCAGTAAATCTTTGAATGTGGTGATGAAACCTTATCAACAAGAGAAGGAGAAAGGGGCTGTGTTATTTTGCCTTCAACACCTCAAACACACACACACACACACACACACACACTCACAAAATGCAGACAGGGCTAGGCTGCTGTAATCACCCTGAGAAGTGGGCCATTGTACATGTGTGTCAGTGTGCTACTGATCTGTCAGCAGGGAGTCATTTACCCATTCAGCGCAGGCCTATATAGTGACTTCGGGCAGGACATGCGGGTACGCCACCTCCAGGGTAACTGGGTATGGGCCCTCCTTCTTTCCGTCGGCATGGAACTGGAAAATGGGTTTGTTTTGCTTTTCTTTCTTTTTTTTGGGGGGGGGGGGGAGGGGGGTTGGGTCGTGGAGAAGGGGCTTTGAGGGAGTGCAAGGGGTTTTAATGTGTTCCTGCTGTTTGTGTTGGGATGGGGGAGTTGGATGAAACAGAGGTATATATCACAGAGAGATATGATGAAGGTGATGAACGTCTTTGTCTTTGCATCCTTCCCTTCTGATTTGATGAAGTAGAGCCGAGATGTTAGAGGAACTTCCATTCTTTTGCACGCATCTTAATGACCCTACAATTACTGATGACGTAATTTAAAAATGCTGACTATTCAACAGACTGATCAATGTGGTGATGGCCTAGTAGCCTGGAGGCTGGCCCTGATGTAATTGATAGCTGACAAATCTAAGTTGCTTTGGATAAAAGCGTCTGCTAATTGCATAACTGTAAGCTTAAATGTTGAGAATATCCACCACAATATTGGGTACAGTTTTGATTGTGTGGAAAGAGCCCTCTCACATGACAGGCCGAACAGAGAGAGTCAGGTGAGGTTTTCCTCAGACATGCAGACGTGGATGGCAGACCGCTACCATTGGCTCGCCTGGCTCTGCGCTCCTGAGGGGGTCTTAACCTGCATTTGTTCTGCTGGCCTTTAATTTCAGGCTAAATTAGCCTTCCCTGTGTGAGGGCGCTGTGTTGACACTGCCAGTGGGTGCCACCCTCCGAGGAGGCGGCAGCTGAATTTTAAACTCAGAGACTCAGAGTGCTTGGATGGTCAGTTGAACACTGACAATTTCTTCCCACTTACCTGAAGTGGCTGTTGCTGTTTTAAAGTGTAGGAGTGACAGAATAATGCACAAAAGGCCAGCTCCATTAACAGCTTTCAGAAAAGGCATTTTTTTCTTGGTGCTTTTTAAGTGTTGAGGTCCAATCTCAGACAATGTATTTCAGCAAGGTCATTTCTTTAAGTGCTACTTCCTCCAACTGTTAGTGGTTTAGGATGGATTAAGACATATGCCAGATCTGGGCCTTATTCAAGCCAGATGTGGGCAGGAGTCAGCTGTGTTAAGCTGCCAGACAAACTGAAGAAAGACACGAAACAGGACAGAGCCTATTGTGAGTACTAAAGTGGCTCTCGGGAGAGTGTGTGTGGATTAATGATGCTGGGAAAAGTAAGTGAACAATTGTGTGTCTGTCAGTGTGTGGGTTTTTTTTGGGTATGTTTTTTTATTATTTTTTTAAGTTTGACTGGCCATATGTTGTCTTTGATGTTCGCCGTATGCAGCCACTGATGAGGAAGGACACGAAGAGGACAGGAGACGGGAGACAGGGACGTGACGGGGACACAAACAGCAGGCGGGACACAAACAGCACAGCCCGTAAAGCTGAGCAGAACAGAAGACATAGGGGACATGAGCACCGAGGAGTGAAACTGCTGGCCATCTAACAGCCTCAGGTGCAGGCTGGTACATTTCATTTATAGCAGAGAGGGTTGTAAAGATTCATCCTCTGCTGAGTTGTGGTCCTTATGATGCCTAAAGAGATGACCTCACAGATAGTTCTAAAGAGATGACCTCACAGATAGTTCTAAAGAGATGACAGATAGTTCTGACAGATAGTTCTGCTTAGGTTTCAGTTTCTTGACTTTCAAGAGTGCTGTTTTTTCTTACTGCTTACTGACAGATTCAGATTTTCCTGTCAAACTTAGAGGGTAAATCTGAAAGGAGGCAGTGTGTGTGTGTGTGTGTGTGTGTGTGTGTGTGTGTGCGCGCGTGCGTCTGTGCGCGCGTGCGTCTGTGTGTGTGTGTGCGTGTGCGTCTGTGTGTGTGTGTGTGTGCGCGCGTGCGTCTGTGTGTGTGTGTGTGTGTGTGTGTGTGTGTGTGTGTGTGTGTGCGTCTGTGTGTTTGTGTGTGCGTCTGTGTGTGTGTGTTTGTGCGTGCGTGTGTGTGTGTGCATCTGTGTGTGTGTGTGTGTGTTTGTGCATGTGTGTGTGTGTGTGTGTTTGTGCATGTGTGTGTGTGTGTGTGTGTGTTAGTATGCAATTGGCTGCATTCCCAGGCCTTGCTCTTTTCACTCAAGTGGATATTGATCGCAGAGCCGCAGGATTTGGCGGATGGTAATAAAGAGCCTGACAATCTTTGTGTGTGTGTGTGTGTGTATGAGTGCACATCTACGTATCTGTATGTGTGTGTGTGTGTGTGTCTACTACATGTACTTATCTATTTTCTTCCTCTCATCTCGAGAGGTTGTTCCTTTCTGTCTCGTACAGTATGTTTCATTTTCAGGAGTGTTTTCTGCTACATGAGGAACTCTTTGCATCAAAGACAATCGATAGCCATGTCCTCCGTCGTCTCAAGGTCAGACTCCACACATGCAGTCTGAACACAGGAGGAGGAAGCCTGCATTTGAGATGAAGATGAGCAGGCTGATTTACACCATCATCTTCCCTCAATGGGCAGAGCAGCCATGAGTAGAGCTTAGGCCCTCTGACAGGCCATCGCCCTCTGATGATCCACTCTTGTCACACCCACAGATCAGCAGATGCCTCTTTTCTCTGACTGACCAAACTCTGTCCATGAGCTACACTCTAGCTGGCCCTGAAGCACAACTGGCAACTGGCAATGTGAGTATATTTACATATTCAAAATGGAAAATGATATCATGAATCTATAAAATATTTAAATCCAAACGAGGGGGGGTTGCTCTAGAGTTGCTCAAGTAACTCTTTTAGTTGATGCTAGTGGCATTTTTGTCCTTATTTCTGTCATTGTTCCTTATATTATCAATATTCATAATTATTATTGTCAATGCACTAACATGTATTTTTATTCTTAGATATTGTTGTCAATGCATTACATTTGCAATCCGAATTTAATGGGAACACTCTAAAATGGTGTTTACTATTGTATTAGCCCATTCTAACATGAAAATGATTATTGTTTATTTCCTCAATGAGTTCATTTTCCAGAGGACAGACAGTAGACATCATATGGACCACTCTTCTGCAAGGCTGGGGATGGATGACTGCATTATTTTTGAGTGATCACTGCACAGGGATTGGTCCACTGAATTGAGAATGGATGATTGACAGGTCCACAGTACAATGAGAGGAGACTAATCTTGAGGTGGCACAGCTCTCGCTATGCTGGGGCTGGAGGGGGCATTAGTGATGGTGGTCGGGGATGTTCAGGGTGAGGGGGGGTTGTTTGTTTGTTTGTTTGTTGATCTTACCTCGCAGTCGGTGTCCTCTTTGTTCTTACACTCCCAGGTGTATCTGCTCATGGTTTTCTAAGGGGTGGGGGCAGGGTAGAGGGTTATGTACCTCAGATACACACACACACCTTCAACAGAGCAGAGACAGGGCACGGACAGATTGGGCAGTTCGACAGAGAAGAAAGAGAGAGAGAGAGACGGAGGGACAGAGAAAGCGGAGGGACGGGAAAGGAGAGGGGCAATCCCTCCGAAAGAGTTCTACAGTGAGAAGGATTAGTATCCCTGATTGCGACCTCCCCTCCTCATTCAACCAAGGTTATTTAAAAAGAGACCTCACTGGGTTAGTTAGAGTCCTGTCTCCACGAGTTGGAGCCAGCATGTCTCCAAAGTGTAGCTGAGCGGATGTGGGCCAGGCCTGGACTGGAACTGGCACAGTGCCATCTGCATGGCATGGCAGTTTGGCAGCAACCAGGACCTGAGTGCGGACCCACACTAGAAAAACGACAATGTCCACTGAACATCTTCTGAATCCAAGAGTGGCCATTTAAGGAGCGGAGAGAGAAAGACAGAGATAAACACGACGAATGATTTCATGGAATGGGTTAAGTGTTAGCTTCATCTCAGGGTTTAGATGTGTGTGTAGGAGGATAGGTGTGTAGGCTCTCTGAGTCAGACTGCCACTGTTACCATACTGCCTGATGACAGATCTCTGAGCCTGCAGGCGGATGCCAGAGATAAGATAAGATCCTCTTCTTTGTCCTTCTGTGCAGGTTGCTTGTGAAGCCTTAAATGGGCATGATCTTTGTGGACTGAGGAGGCTATTAAATAAGCTATGGTTATCCCACACAGAGAACGACATCCACGTTAGCTCTAATTCTACTCTCCCCATGCTTCAGCCATGTTAGACGCGTATGTGTGTGTGTGTGTGTGTGTGTGTGTGCACGTGCGTAAGTCTGACCCTCCCCAAACAACCCCAAGGAGTGCCACCTAAAGGTGGTGGCGAGACGTTGCATCGCAGATGTTTATCCTGCTTTTAAACAAAACACTCACCTGTTGTCCCCAACAAGACACCCCCCACCTCCCCCTCAACCCCAGAGCCAGGATAAACGAGTGAAACAGACATACATATATATAGATATAGAAATATAGAAATATATATATATATATTTGTGGGTGAGATGCAGTGCAGCGAGCAGGCAGCAGCAGCAGCGCCTCACATGTCCACTGGAGGGCACATGTGAGCGAGAGAGCATGCAGTGGCACACCAATGCAGAGGTGAAGAGGAAGGAAAGCAGAAAGAGAGGGGGTGTGGTGGGGGCAGTCCAACAAGCAAGGGGGCCACCAGACAAGAGCAACAGAGAACCTAAAAGCCAGCCCTATTAATAATTAATAATGGGCACCTTGTGTCAATGTGTGTGTGTATTTGGGGGGAGGGGGGACTACAAGTATGTGTGTGTGTGTGTGTGTGTGTGTGTGTCTTTGGGTGGGGGGTTGGTTGTATGATGCTGCAGTGCCAATGCTATAGTCGGTGACCATCTGAGGTCTGCCTGTGCATTGATTTGTGTACTGAGGGATCAATACAGTGGGTTTTTCATGGGTTCCTTAGTGTGATGGGAGAGTCCGTCAGTGTGAGTGCCACTGGTGTGAGTGCCTTACACACACACACACACACACACACACACACACACACACACAGCTGGGCAGATGAATGAAACAGGAGAGAATAATTACTGCTGTCAGCAGCTACACCCAGTGAACCCATACCCATAAGCCATTGCTGGCCAGCGGGCGCTGAAGCCACGCCACAAGAGAGACGATGGGAGGGAGGGACTGAGAGGGAGAGTGGCGGCCGGTTCCTTACAGTAAGCGTGTTGCTATGGCAACAGCGGTTACCACGGCAACCATGGGCTTCTTGTCTGAGGAGCGAACTTGCTGTATGGAGCGCGAGCGTGACAAGGAGACGTGTGGAGGGAGAGAGATCGCAAACGCCTCCCGCCCGCCTGCCTCGCCCCACATTTACGTGCCCCCCCCACCCCCCCCAAATAAAATGTTAAAAAAAGGTTACCCTCAGAACCATGCAGAAGGGAAAAGAGAAGGGAAAGAGAGACGAGAAACACGTTACCTGACAGATAATGTTATCATAGTAAGCCAAAGCACGGGCATGAGGAAGGTTAGGAGGGGTGTCGCACAATTTCCTTACATTTGGATGGGAGCCCTCAGCGATGGTGGACAACGAGAAATTATCATTGTGCTGCTCCGAGGAGGGACGGTACTTACTGCTGTGAGGGAAGGGGGGGTGGGGGTGCAAATGGAGAGAAAGAGAGGGATAGAGAGAGATGAAAGAGAAGGTGATGGAATGAAGAGGTGGAGGAAGTATGGAGGACAGATGGAGAGAGAGAGAGATGAGGGAGAGGATAGAGGGAGAGATGAGGGAGAGGAGAGAAATGACCAATAGCATTAGGAGGCAGAGGAAGACCAGAGCAATGGCAGAACACGAAGAAAGAGGAGAGGAGGGAAATGGAGAGAACAGGAGGCATGGAGGGATGGAGGGATGGGCAAGCACCATGAGAGAAGAACAGAGAAGGAGAGCATAATGTGGTGTTCCAATGGGATGGATACAAGAGGAGGAGGGGAGGTGGGGAGGGGAGGGGGCAGGAGAAAGAGAAGCATTAGTGCAAATCTAGGAAAGACTCGGATGCTAACATGTAGATCAGGAGACAAACAAACAATCAACAGTAAACACTCTGTGATGCAACACAAACACAAACACACACCAAACAGACTGGACCCAGAGACCCAGGAACTCCAACCCTCAGAGCTCAACACAGCACCGACACACACTCAGGCTCCGTGTGTGTGTACAACATGGAAATACACTCAGTTTATTAAAACAAGCCCTCCTCCCTGCTTGGTCAGAATTGCTTGAAAATCCCTGGCATTGTAATGTGTGTGTGTGTGTGTGTGTGTGTGTGTACCACTCATTATTTCAAACACATATTCTGACGCTAAGACCCCCTTATCCCAAAACTCTACTCTCTCAACACTATCCTCTTTCCTCTCCATCTTCCTTTTTACATCTCTCTCTCTTTCTCTCTCTCCCTCTCTCTCTCTCCTCCCATCTCTCCCTCTCTATCTCCCTCTCTCTCTCCCTCTTTCTCTCCCTCTCTCTCTCCCTCCTCCCTTGCATGTATACTTAACGATTAGCTAATGAAAGCTTCTTTAATGATGCTTGAGAATAAGTAGAAGAGAGAGACGGCGAATTAGCCCTGTGTCTTATGTGTGTGTGCGTGCGTGTGTGTGTGTGTGTGTGTGTGCGTGAGTGTGTCAGTGTGTATGTGTGTGTGTGTGTGTGTGTCTGTGTGTGTGTGTGTGTGTCCGTATGTGTGTGTGTGTGTGTGGTAAGCAGCATAGAGGATGAGTGCTGATAAAATGTTGTGAATAATTTACTGGCATCAGCTTAAGACGCTGTAGATTTTTTGTGCTCAGTTTCTTAACTGCCCCACCAAATAGGACACACTCATCCAGTGCTTTGTGTGTGTGTGTGTGTGTGTGTGTGTGTGTGTGTGTGTGTGTGTGTGTGTGTGAGTGAGTGAGTGAGAAAGTGTGGGTGCTTTTGTCAAACTCTCCCCTCCGTCTTTGTTCTCACCACTCCATTGCTTCTCCTTCCTCACACTCGCCCCTCCTCCCTCCCTCCCTCTCTCTCTCCCTCCCTCTCTCCTGTCTGTCTCTTCCTCTTCCCTCTCTCTCTAACCATCACTCCCTTCATTCCCTCTCTCCCTCCCTCCCTCTCCCCCACTCCATCTGTCCTTCAGCTCTACTTAAGCCCCTTCTTTTCCCCGTCCTCCTCTTCCATTCCTCTGAGTTCATCCCTCTCTCCTTCTCTTCTTCTCTCCATCTCTCTGTGTACTCAGTAAGGTGAGGCTGCAGTGGCATCAGCATCAGCAGCGGCTCATGTTGTTGGTGGAGTCACACGCTCCTCACAGCCGACCACAGTAATCTGCAGCAGATGGGGGTAGGCGTCTGATGCTCTCTCTCTCTCTCTCTCTGACACACTCTCTGCCTCTCACTCTAATGATCTCTCTCTTTCTCTCTCTGACACTCTGTCTCTCTCCCCCATACTCTCTCTCTCTGACACTCTCTCTCTCTCCCACACTCTCTGCCTCTCTCTCTGACGCTCTCTCTCTCTCCAACACTGTCTTTCTCTCTCTCTCTCTCTCACACACACACTCTGCCTCTCTCTCTGACGCTCTCTCTCTCTCTCCAACACTCTCTTTCTCCTTTTGCTACCCCAGTCTCTCTCTCTCTGAGCAGACATTATGTTTGTTCATCCTTTCCACATTTCACACTGTCCCTTTATCCCTCTAAATGGCCATCTTCATCACTCCATCCCTCCATCATCCATCATCACTTACTCTCTCTAGCTCTCCACCTCATCCTCTCTTCCTTATCCCACCGTCCGCCACATCATCTCTCTCATCCTGTCTTCATCCATTCACACACCCTGTTTATTCTTTCTCTCCGTTACCCAGCAGTAGATATTCTCTCCATCTCTGTCTGACCATCTCTCCACCTTTCTTCTCATCTGCCCATCACATCATCTCTTTCCTCCATTTATACAGACCATCCTTCCCGCTTTCCAGCCATGTATTACATCCATCTACCAATCACTTCTCTTTCTTCACGCCATCTCTTTTCTTCCCTCTCTACCTGTACTTCTCTGTCTGTCATTCATCCACTCTTTCTCTTTCAAACACACACATCTCTTTCTCATAGATCATAGATTCATCTATCATGTCTTCATCCGTCTTCACACTCTCTGCTCCTCCTGATTCCTGACCACAGCAAATGCCTCCTCTTTCCATGCGCCATCTTTCCCTTCTCTCTCCTCTCTCTTCCATCCTGCTCTTCTTCCTGTCCATCCTTCCCTTCTTCCTTCAACTCGTTTTTATTTTTCACCAGCATCATCTTCCACCTTTTTTTGCGCTGGGCCAGCTCTTGATGAAGCTGTCTGCAGTTTTTAAATCCCGGCCCCACCCCCACACCCCCCCAGGTCTCACAGCTGTATGTAGGTCACCCCCACCCCATCTCGCTGCACTCCGCCCACCCCTCCCCACCCCTCTGCTCACTGGCCTACTTTCCAGCTGGAACCGTTGTGGCATCGCTGCACTGAGCTGCTGCCGGCGTATGCTAGGAATTAGCACGCTATCCAGCCCTGCTTCACTTTCCTGCCTCATCATCACCATCATCATCATCATGGGCTGTGGTGGCGTGGTGGTTAAGGAACCTGGCTAGCATGCAAGTAGCCTGGAAAATTGTGGATTCAAATCCTGGCTGCCACCGTTGTACCCTTGAGCAAGGCACTTAACCCTAAGTTGCTCCAAGGGAGACTGGCCCTGATGATAGTTAACAAAATATGTAAGTCGCTTTGGATAAAAGCGTCTGCTAAATGCATAAATAAAATCAAATCATCATTATTCTCACTGCCAGCTGGTGCAGCCATCACAACTGAAGCACTGAGTAAAACAATGTGCTGAACAGGGCCTGTGCAATCATGATAACAACACAGTCCGATAGCTTTCCCTCACACTCACTCATACACAGGCACACACACATTAAGTCTAGCCGTAAAAACAAGCCCTGATACATGACAACACCATCTGTTTTTGAAATCAGCCTGCTTCGTGCTCCTCCTCTCCCTGAGACCTCTCTGCCTTCCCCTCACTCTCCTCCAGGCCTGGCCTGCCTTGCACACATACACACACACACACACACACACACACACACACACACACACTTCACTTGTCTCTCTGCCCGCTCTTGTGACTTTGCTCTCTGACAGCTGGGCATATTACTTCCACAGCTCATGTCCTTCCCTTGCATTCTCTCTCTCTCCCTTGAAACTCTGCTCTGGACAGTACTAGACTCTGGCCTGGTCTGCCTTTGGTTCTGGTCCGTCTTAGGGCTGGTCTGAATATGCTACAGGGTTTATGTACAAAACCATAACAGACCCAGAATCGGCTCCTGACCATTTGATCAGGTGAGGTTCCTGCTGTTTGCTCTTCTCTTTCACCTGCTACTACTCTCATTCTGTCTGGCTCAACCGCACCTTTCCCTGTTCATCTCCTGCTCCAGTTCTTCACACTCCCCTGGGAAAATCAGTGTGTCCAATCCAACCATGCCCCGGTGCACACCACACCATGGCGGCAGCTTAAAACACAACCATCACTCCTTCCCTTTGTTCTCCACATCTCTCCCCACCCCCTCCTGTCTGTCTTTTTAAGGTGCTCTCTGCTGCCCCTGCTGGTGTGGAGTCTGACCTGCGTTTGCGCAGCTTGTTGTTCTCGGTCTTGAGGACGTGCAGCTGCTTGGCGAAGCACACGACGATCATGAAGAGGAGCAGCAGCATGACAGCTGAGGCGCCGATGGCGATGCACATCACCTGGAACTCCGTGATGACCGACTCGCAGCGTGTGCCCTTGTTCCACACATACTCCTGCACGTTGCACCTGGGATGGAAGAAGATCAGATCACGTCAGAGGCATGACAAACTCTAGCATCTGGCCAGCGGACTCAGCAATGCCTGGAACAGTATAGACTTTGTTTTTGTGAGACGGCTCCACTGTGATAAGTGGATTAAACCTGTCATACACAGTCATATTCAATAAGATATTTTGGACTCCCAGAATCCCAGAATTTCCAACGGGATAATAAAAGTATTTATCTTTCTATCTATCTATCTATCTAGCCTCTACTCACTTCATTCACAAGATCTTTTTAAATCTACTTTCATTTTCATGAGGATCACTAGGTGTCTGTTTGTCTTGTGGTAAGTGTATTAGTCAAGGACTCTGAGTGTACACTCTCACAAGGTCTTCCCCCAGATCATTCTGGAAGTTACATCTCTGCAGTGCCCTTCACTTGCCAGCTGGTCACTGGAGATTTTTGTTAAAAACCTGTGGTGCATGACTTTGTGTGTGTGTGTGTGTGTGTATGCGTGTCTCTATGTGTGTGTGTGTATGAGTGTGTTTTTCACTGGAGAGGGACTAAGATTCACTTTTCAGACTGCATGTTTGCCCTGTGCCCCATCTCCTCCATATGTACATATGAGGGCCAGTTTAACCTCAGACACTGGGGTCATGCCAGGTGAGTGGGACAGAGCAGTGCAGTACAG
>JAIFZK010000019.1:950000-987500 GCA_027481765.1 Tenualosa thibaudeaui | reverse complement strand
GTGTGTGTGTGTGTGTGAGAGAGAGAGAGAGAGAGAGAGAGAGTGAGAGAGAAAAAAAACACTGAGGGTTTCTGTGTGCGTGTGTGAACATTTAATGAGTCTGTGTGTGTGTGTGTGTACACTGTGAGGACCACTGCTACATAGTGTATGTGTATGTGTGTGTGTGTGTGTGTACACTGTGAGGACAACTGCTGCATAATGTATATGTGTGTGTGTGTGTGTGTGTGTGTACACTGTGAGAACAACTGTGGCATAATGTATGTGTGTGTGTGTGTGTGTGTATGTACACTGTGAGGACAACTGCTGCATAATGTATGTATGTGTGTGTGTATGGGGTATATGTGTCAGTGTATATTTTGTGTTAGCAGCATCTGTGTATGTGTGTATTTATGTCAGCAGTGTGTGTGTTTATGTCAGCTGTGTGTGTGTGTGTGTGCGTGCATGTGCATGTGCATGTGTGTGTGTGTGTGTGTTACAATGGGGATTTAATATGGAGATGGCTGACTGCCAGCATATCCCTGGGTGAGCAGTAGCTGAGACAGAGCCAAAGAGTGGCCACATGTCATTCCCTTACTCTGCTCACTCTATCCCCCTCAACACCACCTCTCTCTTTTCCTCTCCTCTATCCCTTCATCTTTTCTATATCCTCTCTCCCTTTCTCTCTTCTCCTCTCCAGGCTTGTCTCAGTGTCAGCCAAGCCAGGGCCGTCTCGTGTGAAGTTATCTTATCCATACGCCATCCTGCACACACCCAGCTTTCTACTTCCTAGCTGTGGCAGCTGGAGAGGCTGGGATAATCTCACTATTGCAGAGATGCTGGCAGCTCCTCCTCTCCCTCTCCCTCTCTCTCTCTTTCTGTCCTATTTTTCTCTGTAGCTCTTCATGTTCATCTTCTTTTTCTTTCAACAAAATTCCAATCACTCACACACTCTCACTGTCTCTGTTTCTCTCTCTCCCTCCCTCCCTCACTCACACACTCTCACTGTCTCTGTTTCTCTCTCTCCCTCCCTCCCTCACTCACACACTCTCACTGTCTCTGTTTCTCTCTCTGTCTATGCACTCTCTCTTTCTCTCTCTCTCCCTCCTTCACTTACTCACTCACTCTTGTTGTTTCTGTTCCTCTCCTCCTGTCCACTTGCTCTCTCTCTCTCTCTCTTTCTCTGTTCCTCGTTTCCCCTTCTGCACTTTGTGTCCCTTGGTCTTTGTTTTGCTGTTTGTGTCTCTCTCACTTCTCAGTTCAGTTCAGGTCAAAGGGGCTTTATTGGCCTAACCAAAAAGGCATTGCTAATGCAATCATATGGGATAATGCATAGAACAACATACTGTATCTATACTGATTAACATACACCTAATGCATAGAACAACTTCTCTGTCTCTCTCTACATATTGCCCCCTCTCCTCACTGTAAATTAGTTAACTGCAGTCCCCCCTCATTAGCTGACTAAAGAGGAATGGTCTGACTCCCTAATAAAGGTCCCTGTTAATCAAATGACTTTGTTTCCAGGGCCCATTATCCAGACCCAGCAAATCTCCACAATATTTACTTGATTAAGATTCTACAGGACTGTCCTCCCATCATGTCCTAACCTCCACACACCCCACCCCCACCCCACCCCTGCTAGTGGCGTGGTGAACCCCAGATGGACTGCGCTGTTGTGGGGAGACATCCCGCTGCACTGGGCAGGAGGGAGTCTGTGGATCAGAGAATGGATTAGGGGTGATCATTAATGAGGGCCCACCCCGTCTGTCACAACACAGGCCATATGATATATGTATGCACACACACACACACACACACACACACTCAGAAACACACTGTCTTTGTAACAAACTTGAAATCCTCTCATGTTTTCAGGCTTGTCGAGCACATAAAGTGAACCCAACACAAATACCCTCCAGAATAAAAATCTTGTATCATTTACAAACTTGTCCAACACACACACACACACATGTGAATTCACCATTTGAATGATGGACCATGGATCCAATATATGACTAGTTCCTTAAGCTATCACCCCGGTTGCAATGAACCTTGACAGAATATAGTGCAGACCCATATCTTTGATTGGGGTGTACACCATAACGAACCAATAATCATTCCAATTACAGTTCTTCTGACTCAATACACATGCTGTATATTTATTCCTAAATATAAACACACACTTTTAAATATTATGTCCCCAAATGTGAGCGATGGCATTTGAGCAGTCAGAGCAGTGCTATCCTGGTGTGTGTGGTGTTTGTAGTGGGGGACTGGTGTGTGTGTCAGGCAGAGACAAGGCCAAGTTGTCCCGCTGCTGCTGCCTTGACTTAATTATAACAAGCTGCACAAGTCTCTGACATGTGCTCACTGTGTCTGCTTTTGGGATAAACAACCCACTGAGAACCATGCACATGCAGTCAGTCAGCTGAAAGCAATACACACACACATACACGCGCACACACACACACACGCATGCATGCACACACAAAAACACATTCAGTTTGTTCAAACATGAAAAAAACATATATATGTGCACACACACTCAAACAAACAAACATGAACACCCCTGCACAAACAACCTGTGTACACTTACACTCACACGCATATGAGCACACAGACAAACGCAAAAGAATGAAAGGTGTGGGTTGTCCATTTAATGTGCCTTCACAGTATGAGACATGCACAAATTTATAATAACACACACACACACACATCCACCTCACCTACTTTGTTCCTGTTTCCAAGCTGGCAAGCAGAAAGGTCTGACTCATTCAAAGTCTTTCTCTCTCTCTCTCTCTCTCTTCCTCTCTCTCTCTCTCTTCTCTGTAATTACTTTCTGTCCAAATCAGTTCTCTTACCCTTAATAGAATTGGACCTTTTGTTTGCTTATTATTGCTGCTGTAATTGTCTCTGTTCACCATTAAAAAACAGTTGTTCCCTTCTCCTCTCAACAGGATTGCACCTGGCCTCAGTGCCTCATTTCCAACACTGGCCAAAGGACTTGAAAAGGCACTTGCAGATTATTTTCAGCATCTCATTGCTAAACAACCCAAGATGGAGACGGTTCAGCTCAGGCACACAAATACAGGCCCTATTATTGAAACACTATTCCAAGCAAAGACGCACAGAGAAAACACACACGCATGGCTGCACTCACTCACACACACACACAGAAACCTTAAAAAGGAGGCACAAGAGAGCTCTTGTGCAACAGTGGGGGAAGGAAAGAAGGCTAGTGACAGAGAGAGAGAGAGAGAGAGAGAGGAAAGGGGAAGAGAGGGTGAAGCAGAGAGGGTTATAAAAAGATGGCAAAGCCCACCAGTATTCATTGAACTATAATCAAATTGCATTGGTGAATGAACCGGCCTGTTCAGGGCGGCCAGCAGTGCCTTAGGCCGGTGTGCAGTGGTGAGCCGAGCTGAACCACAGCTGCCCCGAGTACTGCTGCACCGCTGACCCAATTTCCCAGCAGCCCACTGAACCACTGGGCACGGGAAGCACTGTGCTGATCCGAGTCCAGGCGAACCTCACAATGCTGCACATTGGACAGCGACCAGGACAGTGCGTCCCCAGTGAGCCCCATAAAACTGTTCCCTTTCCGCCCCATCATCCGTCAGCGTAAATGTGCTCGGACCAGGACAGGAGCTCTGCCCGGATCATGTGGTCAGAGGCTTTTCTGGGTCGTTTTTCTCCCCCCCCCTCTCCCCCCTGCTCCTCTCTGCTCCAAGGAGCAAAGCTGTAAGAAGACGTTTAAATAGGAGGTGGAAGGAGCTGTCTGGGTTTGTGTTGAGTAGTGGCGGTGTCACTGCAGATGAAAGAGCAGTGGAGAGAGACAGACATTTCAATTTCATGAGGGACACTGAGGCCACAGGCTTTTTCTCCCAGTCAAGCAGGACCAGTAGTAATGGCCTCAATTCACCTGTCACCACACTCAACATCTGTGTTTGGATATCAGCTCACACTGCTGATGAGTAGAGCCCCCATTCCGATCAATAAGGACCACTTATGGCACATGAATCTGTCACAGCCCAACCAAAAAGGCTCCCTCTCAAAGACAGAGTTTCAGCCAAGATGCGCTCAGTCCCTGGGGATTTCTTTCTGTCTTGGTGGGACTGGTCTTGGTTACAGCAGAAGAGCAAAGGCTCCCAAGGCCATCTGAAATCAACTGGGACGTGGCCTGAGGAAGTATAACAGCACACATGAACACAGGGCAGGCCAGGCCACACTGTCTAAGAAGGCTGGCAACTCATCTGTGCTTTAGTGGAGCGACTTGAGTGTGTACCAAAGGTCAAGGTCACGGTCTCAAAGGGATTAGAGGGTGGGGCCAAGCTGACAGACAGGCTCTTAGATCTGTGTCATTAGAAGACACTAATACAGAAGTAGGACCCTTGCGATTATATTTAAGCCCTTGATCTATGACCCCTTAAGATTATGGTGGGGTTGGCAGTGGTCTGAAGGCTCATAAAAACAGACAAGTCAATGTAATGTCATCATGAAAGGGTCTTCTCAGTTCTCAGGCCCTCAGTTCAACACATGAACAGAAAACGGCAGTTTCAACCACATGACAGAAATGCACAAGCAGAATTACTGTAATTAATTCATTAATTGACTGAAATTAATTGAGTTCTTCATTGGTTGATTTACTGTTTTTTGACATTATTTACTGTTCCTCACCAGTACAGATCTGTCACTATGTATAATGTTGTTGATTATATTGAATTGTCAACGTTTACTGACAGCTAGAATGCTTTAACACATTTGGGGCCTCTGGATTTGCAGCTGAAGGCTGCATTTTTGAGGGCTTCATCCACTCCCCAGTGTTCCTCATCTCACCTCTACTTCAAATGTACACACTATTCAGCACATGAAGGCCCAATCCCAACCGTATCCAGCCCTCCAAATCCCTGACCTTGGCATGATCAGCACTGTGCTGGACAAAATGTACAGTTACACATGTAACCTATGACCTTGCAGTTGTGAACATTTTACTCGTCCATTTGAGTCACCAGATGTAATCGTCACGCATTCCATGATGTCCTGAATCCAGAGCAGCCATGCTGCCATTGATTTTCATTCCCACACAGATGACCATAAAGGCTCTGTGTGAGTTTGACAGCCCAGCCCTCCCATCATTACTCTCATCAGGACCATCTGAGAAATGAATGATCACACTGGAGTGCAAGGTGGACTGAATCCATTAGCATGCTAATGAGACAGATGTGGGGGGAATCCATGTTTTGAGCTGTTCTCCTGAGCTGCCTGCTACAGCGTCGAATACAAAGAGGCACGGGGCTCTATGCAAATATTTGCACAATAACAAGAGCTGTTTACTGGTTGTTAAGGGGCGTGTGAGCATGAAGAGAGCTGCATTGCCAAGATGAAGCACATGCACTGTGAAGGAGGCTGAGTTTCCAAGACATAATAGGGTCTCTCCTCTGATCTCTCCCTCACTGCCTGAATCCCTTCCCCCCTTTTTGCTCCTAATCCACAGCAAAACATACTGAATTTGATAGCAGCTTCTGTTAAACCCAGATTATATTTTTTTCCACCACGGTGACCTCTTTACAAGCGTTTGTGAGACCCTCATTTGAAATCATCGTAGAGCATGATGGGTATTTTCTACCTTTTCTATCAAGGTTCTGTCTCCTAAGACAGACACATTGGCTTTTCCTGCTGTTTCACCTATTCTGGGAGCTCTTCCATGGTTCCATAGAGAATATACAGGCCTACTGTTTAACACATAAGTCATGTGGGCATCCAGCAACCATAGACTCACATGACACAAGCGGCAGCTCTGTGGAGTTAGACAGAGTGTATTGACATGGACGAGCACTGCTGAGAAATAGTTGCTAATAAAATCCCCAAAGAACTGGCGGGGCAAACATGGCCATTTTAAAAGAACAGCACTGGATCTGTCCATTAGTAAGTCTCGTTGTTCCCTGTTCAGGACTCTGTTCACCGACCAGTGCAGGGCCCTGTTTGTCAGACAGCACAGACTTCCAACAACACACCACATGCAAACATTTACTCTGTGTGTTTGAATCACAGTTATAGAAAACACTAAGAATGTGTTCAGTAGCTTACTGACAGCAAGAGGTAACTGAATAAGTGTTGGCATTTGGATATTTCAGGCAGTTACCTGCAGAAAGGTCCTGCTCCTTCAGTGTAGAAGCACTGGCCTCCGTTGAAGCAGTAGTTGGGAAGCTGGTCGCAGGGCGACTTGCAGCTGCCATTGCGGCAATCGGACCCGGAGGCACCTCCGTCAACAGCAACCCCAGGGCGAGGCGCAGTGTCTTCGGATCCACCGCCGCTGGTGAAGGGGCCATCGGGGGCGAGAAGGCCAGGGATGGGCATGCGGGGGCGGTAGGGACGAGGGGGAGGGGTGGTGGTCATGTCGTCGTCGTACAGGTCAGTGGTGGTGGTGTCGGAGTACTCGTCGGGGGAGGGGGAGATGCTATCGTCGTACGGGGTGAGGTAGTCGTAGTTGTCAGGCATGGTCCAGGAGGTGGGGTCACGACCTTGCAGCTCATGGGCGGATGGGGCAGGCGTCTCAAGGTCACGTGAATCAGAGTCTACGAAGTCAACGGTGAGGAGGTCAGAGTTGGAGAGACGCACAATAGGTGACTGGGTGGTGGTAGGGGTGAACTCCAGGTCCAGGTCGAACACAGTGGTCTCCAAGCTCCCCTTGGCGTTCTGCCAGGGTGAATCGGTGTGCACAGGCAGCTTGCGGCCCTCATCTTCCTCCTCTTCCTCCTGCTGGGTGTTTCCAGGGGCTTGGGGCAGCAGGTGGTCAGTCTCGGCCGAGTCTGGGCTGAGTGCATGCTGGTCCCCAGTTCCAGCCTCCTCCTCGACGACCGCAGGAAAACCGTCACCCCCAATCATGCCGCTCCCCACATCCTCGCCATCTCGTGGCTTGCGCCCAGCCCTCTGGCTCTCACCATCGGCCACGCCGGTGACATCCACCCTCTTCTCGCCCTCCTCCCCGCCAGGCAGTGAGGTCATGTTCACAGCATTACCCGGTGACTCAGTCACATTTCCTCCAATAGTATTTCCTGTAGCAATAAAGATAAATATGATGTTAATCACAGTTTTACATCATAAACATCAGGTGTCATTATTACAATGTAGTTACACATGTAATAATACTCAATAGCATATACATTATTACATGATATTAATTTTAACTAGCAGTTGATTATATTATTTCTTTAATAGAAATATTTAATAATACATATTCACCTGTAAAAACTGTACACACTTGGTAAACATTTTAAATTGAAACAACCATTATGTGGCACAATGCTTTTGGACAAATGTGTTTTACGTTTTCAGTGCCTGTGATCAGACAGATAAAACAAGTCTGACAGCACACCAGTGAAACAGACACCTAGCCATCATGTCTCCTGTAAAACAAGATTTTTGATCTCCATCAATTATTTCCAGACGAGCGAGGATCCCTATTTCCTTCCAAACCAGCTTTGCCAAGCCCCTGGATTAAGAGTAATAATTTTACTAATGTACTTGAGAATGGCAAGTATCTTGGATTAGGGATTAGGGCTCAAGACTAAGAACCCAGGGATTCCCTATGGGGCATCATAGTGATCCGGACACAGAGAGACAGAGAGAAAGAGAGATTTGACAACCAGTTTCAATCCAGCAGCACACCCACCACTAACAACCACTGAAAGAACCCTTAACAGTTCCCCTATCAATATTAGTGTACTAGAGGGAACATTCTTCCACTGAAAACAGAATTATTGGCTAAACAAATAATTTCCGAAGAGAAACGCTGCAACGCTGTGATAGCAATGACAGTCACAGCAGTAAGGGGGGAAATAATCAAAAACTACCGAGTGACAAATCTGCATGTGAGGCCGTGGTGCACACGCTTATCCTGCCAAAAGGACAATTGTGCTTATTTTTCCTGGGCTGTTTAAAAACTGGCTTTGAAAATTAGGGTCGAATGTAGGCTAATCTATGCCCCAGCCTCCGTTACTCCACCTCTGCAAAAACCATTACTAGAACCACGCCAGAACCATTACTAGAACCACGCCGCTGATCCAGCAAAAAAAAAAAACATGGCGGCAAAACCGCACGCACACGACCATCACGCTCCGAGGAGCAAAAGAGAGAGGGAAGGAAAGGAGAGGAAGAGTACAGAGGAGGCATCTCATCTTGTCTGCTTCTGCCAGTGCCCTGCCTCCATCCTGTCTCGGGGAAGTTCCTCGTGCTCTCTTCTGACAGTTTCCTCACTAATGAGGGACCTCAGCAGAGCAGTACGCCTTTGGGTGCCTTCAAAACAACAAAAAACGCCATTAGATTTCACTTTCCATTCCAATGAGCTGTAAACAAGATGAAAGCATCCCACAACACGACAGAGAGAGGCTGTGTGGTGTACTTCCAACAGCCATCTAGAGTTGATTTCCATAAAATGAAAGACTTACTGGGCCTGGATTTCATCAACACGTCTGGAGGACCACTGCAGACTCGCTATGACTGATCTGATAGGGTGCCATGTGATACTCTGCCATTGTTATTGCTGTATATGAATTGGTGTTTTGGTTTAAGATTGCAAAAGAGTGCACAGCAGACCAGGATCTGGAATCTTGGCCAGATTGGGGCCAAATCAGAGCCATATTGAGGTCAGATCTGTGCCAAAGTCAGTTCTGCACGTGCAAAAGGCCTTGAGGGGAATGGGGTGCGTGGAAACACTGAGTAGCACATATTGGCACAGCTCCCTGTGTGGAAACTGCCTCTGAGTCATCCTGGAGGACCGGCCCAGATGAGGAAAGCCCACAGCTCTCCTTCTAGAGCTTACATGTTCTAGCACTTTCCTTGACTTTCCAAGACAGTGGACTAACTCAGTGCTGGCCATGCTGTCTATGCCACCTCTATTGGTCTTTGGGGTCTCCTCATTGATTCAAACACAAATTGAACTGTTTAGATAAAAAGTGATTTGTTTGCAATTGTCTCCTTTCAGTCCTCAAGTCGTATTTCTAAGTTAGTTGTTTGAAATACATTCCAGTCACAGTCGGTTACAAAATTCTGATGCTCATTTCAATTAAACGCATCTTTTACTGAGCTGCTTCTTGATGAGGTAATTGGATTACTGGATAACCTTCGGCTCAGCCTCCAGGACTGAAAGGAGATATGCAACAGCACACATCAGGATAATCACAGTTAGCAGCTCAATGCATCTCAGCAGCTGGCAAGGCCTTGAATTTGGAGCTTTTGTTGAATGAAATCATCCTTCCAATTTCAGTCAGATTTTTGTAGAATTGGGGCTCATCAAACGTCTTTCAATGTGCCATTCTAGCGGTTTCAGAGCACCAAAGTTGTTTTAGAAACCAAATGTCACCAGCCTTGGTTGTGTTCCTATTAAACAATCTATCTATATCATCTGTCTACTATTGAAATCAAATACCAACTACTAGCTGACATGCAGCTGAAACTAAGAGAGGAGGAATTGGTAGGTAGAGACAAGCAAAGGGATTTGATTATTCCCAACAATGCTCTATTGTGCTTCAAGGAACAACTCGGAAAATGCTGAAGAAAAGTCTTGCTATGTTGCAAAATGTTATGTTAATGCTTATTATGACACCACAGAAATCAAGGCCTGTATTTTCCATTTCCCACTTGAATTCAAGCACCAAGTGACAGGCATGTGTAAATGATTAGGATTCAGTTGAGTCTGAGGGGGCTGTGAGGGGATTCTGAGCTCTGGGCACATCCAAAATGAATTTCATTTGACTAATTACCACATCCAGGAAATTGAGTGTGGTTGCTGTCAGAGACCAGAATAGCTGGCTTTGGCTTTCTAAATTCTGCTGCTGTCGCTGTAGTCAGATCAGATAGAGAATAAGTTTAGTGGTTTTATTGTTCTGGCGCTTTGGGATACATACAGTTTGGAAATTGAATCAGGAAATCAGATGGAATTATCTGTAACACAGTAAATCCAATGCACCAAACCACCCTTACAGCTCTGCCATCAGTAATAGACATAAACTCCTAAATGTGAAGCGATTAAAATGTAATTTCTTAAACTCTTGAAATAGAGACATGGCCTCAAGTCATGGCCCCATGAGAAAGGGGATGGAAACTATGACATGGACAGAGAAAATATCTGTAATGTGAAGTGATCTTTGAGAGCCTGTTCTGGTGAAATCATATCAGTATGTTACTCAACACCAAGATCCAGGAGAGATGGGTGGACCGGGGCGGAGATGAGAAGAGGAGCTGAGCTGTACCGAGGGAGGCGGCGTTATTTGATTACGGGGGAATTAACACCCGATCACTTTTCACCATGAGCAGACGGCCCTCATAAACACAGCAGCTGACAAAATTAGGTGCTGGGAAAAGGAAATAAAACACTCCACAGAGTCTCTGCATTCGCTGGACAAGGCGGACGTGATGGAATTGGCAGGACGAGGATAAAGATGTCCAGACAAAGGGGACGTTGAGGACAAGGAGGGTGAGGAGGGTGTCCAGTGCCAGCACAGTGAGACAGACAGGCAAACGGACTTGAGGGTTTAGTGAGACAGACAGGCAAACGGATGTGAGGGTTTAGTGAGACAGACAGGCAAACGGATGTGAGGGTTTAGTGAGACAGACAGACAAACGGACAGACGAACGTGAGGGTTTAGTGAGACAGACAGACAAGCGGACGTGAGGGTTTAGTGAGACAGACGGACAGACAGACATGAGGGTTTAGTGAGACAGACAGACAAACGGACGTGAGGGTTTAGTGAGACAGACGGACAGACGGACATGAGGGTTTAGTGAGACAGACGGACAGACGGACATGAGGGTTTAGTGAGACAGACGGACAGACGGATGTGAGGGTTTAGTGAGACAGACAGACAAACGGATGTGAGGGTTTAGTGAGACAGACAGACAAACGGACGTGAGGGTTTAGTGAGACCGACGGACAGATGGACGTGAGGGTTTAGTGAGACAGACAGACAAACGGACGTGAGAGTTTAGTGTCCCCATCCAGGTCACATCAGACGAGTCCTCCTGTGATCCCAAAAATATGGCTGCAGTATCTCATTATCTCCTACTGGTCAGCTGCGGGGACAAAGGACCCAAAATGGGGCCCAGGTCCGAGTGCCATGAATGGGACACAAAGGGGTTCTTGTGCTTCTCTACTCCCAGACAGTCAAATCCCATTACATAACACTCAGTTACCCGCAAGCATCCCACCCCCACCCCAAGCCCATTAGTTATTCATCCTGTTGGGGTCACAAAGTGAGACGGGGTGAAGGGAAAGTGGGGGGGGGGTGTTCCTGGCAAGGCCATCGAGGTGGGTGAGGAAGTGAGATGGTTCTAAGGAAGACTGCCAGCCCTTGTTGTGGAGGTGCTGGGGGCCTTGGCTCATGTGAGGAGCCGTCGGTGGTCGGGGCTGTGGGTTGCATAAACCTGATGTTTGGCCAAGCTACGTGTCTGGCTCTGTGCTTTAGATGGGCCTACAGGGATGGAGGGACCTTGTATCGGGTGTAGAGGGGCTGTCTGTGGACAGGGAAAATAATACTGATGCCTTTCACATCATCTGCTGATCAAACTGGACATTTTCCACCAGCATCCAAACATTTCCCAGTCTATGTACAGGCCACCATGCACACCACACAATTGAAAATGCATCCCTATAGATGGATTGGTAACAATAACTCGTGGTCAAACTATCCGTATGCACTGAAACCAAAGACATTTTCCAATGTTAACTCTCCTATGGATGGTGACCATGTCATTGATTATAGAGGACAGCTGGTAATCAACTCAAGTCAACTTTAGAGTGCTACTCTCTCTCTCTCTGTCTCTCTCTCTTTGTCTCTCTCTCTCTCTGAAACCCAATTATACAAAGGGAAAAGAACTACGTATAGTTCCATACGCTGGAAAAAGAATAACCCTAAATTAGAGAATGATGGCATTTCGAAAGAAACGCCAAGAGTGATCTTTACTCTCCAGACTGTAGAACCAGTTTAACACTGCCAATCAGGTAAATGAGTGCCAAAGAGAGATATGATCCAACATCTTGTGAGATGAGAACCAAACTGGATTAGTATTATGTCTGCAGGAACAGGTGTGTGTGTGTGTGTGTGTGTGTGTGTGTGTGTGTGTGTGTCTAATAGAAGATATAAAAGGCCATGAGACCAGAGACAGCAGAAGGCTGGTTCCATACATGACACAGAGAGAGAGAGATGGGGTAGGAGGGCTGGAAGCAGCAGATCTACAGGTAACAAAGCTGACCCACTACATTCATCAGGAGACAATGTGTTCAAGCCAGTACACATACTGACTGCTCCTCAACATTCACTCTAACATAGTGCATTAACTGACTACCTGATAAACTAGTGACATGTTTGAATCTGAGCTAACAGGGCCTCTTTGTATCAGAGGTTGAGCAAATACATTTGCTCAGACATGAATGATTCATGAATGATTCATTGACATTAATTAAAAAACACATCAGTTTATAACCATATGTGGCAAAAAAAAATCTAATGGCAGCCATTCTGAATTAAATATCACCACATCGATTCCCACCTACCTCTCTCTCTCTCTCTCTCTCTCTCTCCACACTGCATAAATCCTTTCATTTCTCTACTCAACAGGTGGTGGAATGGAGGAAGGATGTGTTGCTATGGGAACACTCTTACCCTGGCTGGGGTGGATGTGATGATGCTGAGTGAATATGGTGGCTTCAGATGAATAGTGGCTCAGTCAAAAACATATGGCCACTTAAACACACATAAAATGCACTCTCACACAGATACACATACACATTTACGTCCAAATGAAAGGGGAATCTAGGTTAGACAAAACCCTGGGACCATAAATGGTCCAAAAATCAGGGGGCATTCCAGCACTACTGGTGAAAATCATTAGTGAACTCATAGAATGTAATGCATTCCGAATCGGAATCTTTCTTTTTTATTCGATGTTTACACACTGTTCAGATGTTTGTCAAGGTGTGAGCATGTGAGCATGTGTGTGTGTGTGTGTGTGTGTGTGTGTGTGTGTGTGTGTGTGTGTGTGTGTGTGTGTGTGTGTGCGCACATGTCAATTAGGATGGGGGTATTAGTAGGGATGGGAATCTAGAACCGGGTATCAAGTAGAACTGAGAATTGAATGCTTCAGTCTACTGGAATTGTATGCCTCTGACCTTATCAATTCCTCTTATCAATGCCAGCATGTTTTTGATCATAGGCAATTGGTTTTTCTGAAAGTACTGAAAAAGACAAAATAGTTCTACATGATTCACCTCATTGTAATAAGCCATTATGCCCACTGTAGTAATATTAGCTACATTATAGGTCCATATGTTTATACTGAAAACCTGTGTGGACAAGCTTCTCTATTGTAAGGAATTGATAAGAGAATTAATCAAGAATCGGACAAATAGGCAGGATTGACGATGGCATCAGTATTGATAAAATCCTATCAATTCCCACCCCTAGGTATTAGTATGCAGAGAAGGGGCTGAAATGTAGTAGTCTGTTGGAGAGCTTGGCCACATGGTGCTTATATTTGTCTTTCGGCTTTTCCACTGATTGTTTTAAACGATTAGACTAATTAGAACTCAAGGATTTGGGCTCTCCATAAACTTCTGGCTTTTAAAAGCATCATCAAGGAGAAGGGATCATGCAGACCCATTTAATCCTGCCCTCCGTAATCTTATTATTATTTTTTTTTTGTCTTTCTTCCTTTTTTTCTGAAGAACGTGAAGCTTTAGTAGATTTGGCACGGACTGCGAGAATTGATATGGACACTGGCTTAAATGATGGCAGCACTTGGCAGCTGTCTAAATGATGTAACCCAAGATTGAACCTGCATTTGCACATAGTGCTCTACCTCTCTTCTTTTTCTCTCTCCCTCTTTCTCAAGGGACAAATCTGCCTTGTCACATCTCTGCCAACCTCTTGTTTTAAGAGCCTGTGTTTCAGTGCACTCAAGGACCAGAACCGTTGCTTGAATTGTTTCATCTTTCAGATAAAATGGCTGCCTGATATATCACAGCTGTGAATGCCACTGTGAGTGTGAGCCACTGAGGGGACATAAACATGTGTACCTATGTATTTGGAATATTCTGCATTTAAATCCAGTGTGGTTGGCATAAAATCAAGAACTCTGTGCGACTGCTGAGCCGTTTAACTGGGCCTCAACATCTCACAGATGCCTTACAATTATGTGATGGATGACTTGACTGCTCTCTATATTAATTTCCCAGTGACATGAGAAAAGCGCATTTTCATTTGAAAGGATTACACACAGAACAAGCGAGGGTCAAAGTGGACGCGGCTGGCTTGACTGCGATACAGTATTCTGTACAGTACAGAGCTAGGCTATGATGAGTGTGTTTAACTACAGATTTATACTGCCGCCCTAGAGGGGATTGGAAGCTCACAACGGCTCATTCTCAGATAGCAACCAGACCGTGACCAGGTCGGGTCGGAGAGAATCCGATCTCTGGTTCTATTTCCCCCTGTCTTAAATATGAAGTATAATCACCGAGCACATAAAGTCTCATCGAGGGGAAAGGCTTGAAACTGCATGGCAGCTTCCAAATGTTGAACCAGATCGGGGTGCAAAGCGACTGAACACCTGCCAGCTGTTGAGGAGACGGTGGTGTCAGTGCAGAGCGATGGATAATTTGGGCAGGATTACTGGAAACTGGTGGGTTAAATGTATGGACTCAATAACACCGCTGCCGTACTCATTCAATACCACCGTAGCAAAATCTCATACCGATCTGCTATTCGTGTGAGTTTAATATGAGATTCTGTTCTGTGTGCACACAAAACGGAGATGCATTTGACACTCTCCACCTCCTACTCGGAATACATGTCTGTGCTCCAACATTATGAATAACTGGCACGTTGATGGGCAGACACAATGGCAATTACTGTAGCATAAACAAATTAATATGACTACAGGCATGGGGTGCAAAGTGGGTTTTCTTTAAAGGCCGTCGAATGAAACGGCTGTGTTAGAGACTCTACTATTGACTTCCACTACTAGACAGTAATGTCCTTGTCAGTATGTCTATCAACCTCGAAGCATGCTAAAGACGAAATAATCAAAAGGCTTTACAAAAGCCACGACGAGTTCGCCAAAAGCCATGCGTAACAACAAAGACAAATGCCGACAAGATCAGCATACTTCCCATCCCAAGAGATATCGTATACCAATGTGCCTCATGCTATCGTCTACGAATTGTAGGCTTTATAAAAATGATGTCGCCTATGGTCATTTGTAAGTAGCACTGTAAATAGTCAACCCCAAATAGATAAATAAATAAACCAAATAAAATGCTTCATATAACATCCAACACTGCGGTTAAAAGGTAACACTTGCGAGGTTATGTTGACTGACAGCAGTGAGATACACCACTGTTCCCCTGCTGGCAGTGATTCAAAAATGGTCTAATGGGCTTGACAATAACGCATCATTCCCCAACATACAACTGCAGGACAAAAAAGATTTGCGAAACAATGATTGTGGTCGGGAAGTAATACGACATCAGAGCTCGAGTGAGACTCGTGCTATGCGCTCCATTGGAATGCGAGGTGACAATGCAGGACGAAACCTCAGCTCTGTCAAAGCACTCGACGACCTAGACGACTTAATGGCTGATCAAAGGCATTAAGAAAACAACTAAAATGCTAAAACTGACAAATGGAAAAAATCAGACGATTGTTTTAGGTTATGTTTGGGTCACAAAGACATGGTGAGTAGGCCTATACACGCGGACTGCGACAATAACGGGCAAATTGACTTTGTATCCAGAGGCAAGTCTTTCGCAGTATTTATGACCAAACATACTCAAATAGCATCGATTAAAAACGCAGCCAGTGTTACAATGCAGCGTCTTAGTGGCTTAACCATTGCCATAGAAACGACAGCTTCACAGTGCATCATCGCGCCACATCGGCTTCGTCCCTCTCCCTGACACGGTTTCAGGGCTACCAAAACTGTGTCAGGTGGCTCAAAAATGTACAAGCCTAAATAAGAGACGTGCAGATGCACGACTAATGTCTGTCTTTCGAACAACACGTCCGAATGACTGCTCTAAAATGTCCCCTAAAATAGGAGTCGCAATTCGGCAATGCTGTAATGCTCAAATCCCCTTTTGTCGTTTAACCCACATTTAACCATGCCCCTACGGCAACATCCAATTCGTGGTAGGTGGCATTACTGCAAAAAATGTTATAACAGATAGACAAACAATACACCAACTTTTCCTTTAGGTGCATTTATATCTCTTTGGCACTGATCATTTTTGAGAGCAGGAATGCAGGCTAGTCCTCATTTCTTACCATGTGCAAACAATGGAATCAAGTGCAGAATCACAACGAAACCGAGCACTGGCAGTCTCCAGCATCCCATATTAATCCCCTTTCCATTCATGGCAACGATGTGTTGGCTAATGTTCTGTATAAGTTATCAGATATATCCGGAATTTCAATCCCTTTTGAAGTCAGTTTTCAAAACAAGTCGTAAATCCTTCAAGTTCTTTGTCAGTTGTCCACGTTATATTCCTCCTCCTCTGCGCTTCTCCATGGCGAGTTCGCTAACTATCTTCTCCGTGTTTTGTTTACGTTCACCCGCCGCGCCTGTTTAAAATAGTGTCAGTCAGATGGCTTTAAGGTCCCATTGCTGCGAAACACCACCAGACAGACACCGTGCAAACACACGGAAAACTGCACCTCTCCACATATGCTAGAGTGCACGGAGGCTGCAGCGCCGCTTGATTTCAATCAGACCTATTGCACTTCCACCACGGAACAGCAAATCGCTTCTAGGACTGTGATGCGATTCTCTGTTCTCACAGACTCAATGAGATGGGAAAATCATTTCAGCTCCTACCGTCCCCCGACCCCTGCTCCCCTCCCCGTCCCCTCCCAGTGTGTTTGCCTTTCAATAATTTCCTATTCAGCTCCGTCGGAAGGTTCTTTTATATGTAATCATCTTATAATATCAACAGTAGCCTATTATAACAAATATTTTTGATTTCATATTTCTGACATCGAAGAGAGAGACTGTGTTTCGCTTATAGGCTGTGCTATTTAACTTAGGTCTAATAAGTAGCCTAAACGTATTTATGAATCATAAAGAAGAACCTTGGTCTGGCGGTACGTTGGTCCTAAAGGAAAACAAATTTAAATATGATTAATAGAAAATACATTAAATATCTTAACAAAATGTCAAAGACAACGTTAATTCGCCGTTAATTAGACACCAGTTAATTCGCCTGTATGACACTAAATGTGACTATATGACAGCCACTGAGAAGAAATGTGTTTGTCATACTGTGCGAGCAAGCTTTGTTATTGCATTAGAGCATACAAAAGACCAGGCGAGGGCTGTGGGCGGGATATACACCCCTCAAGATGCGTTGATGAATGCGAAGGGGCGAGAGGTGTCCGTGGTGGGGGTCGCCAGCATTCTTCCACAGAGGATCATTGGTGGAGAATGGAGCAGAGCAACAGGCGGTTTATGGATATCTCTCTCTCTCTCTCTCTCTCTCTCTCTCTCTCATGTGCTTTGACAAATATTTTGCTCCACAAAACAAAATATGAAATGTGTTCAATGAGATGTGAAAAGTAGGCCAGCGAACTCAAACAGTTTATGTCCATTGTGGACATGTAAACCAACGAACATTACATTACATTCAGGCTGGTTTGGCACATTCTATTTATCTGGCATATCACAGTAAAATGTTATATTAAATGTGTAAGGACTTTTAGTCTCAAAGGAAAGGAAGGGCCAAATGCAATTTTAAAAAACTATCAAAAAATGTCATCATCTCCAAAAAACACCAGGGAGGCTGGTGCCGGTTTCCTGTTGTTTAGCCCACCAAGGCTTTAATCCTGCTTTGGATGGGGGCTGTGTGGTCATTGTGGTAGTGATGGCGGTTGGAGGGAAGGGGGAGTTTACCCTAGTCCTCAAGAGACCAGACATCATGTAAGACAATAGCCACTTCACTACGCCTGCCTGAAGATACCTGAGTGAATCTCACTGGTATTGTTGCTGTACCATTTTGCTTGTGCTGTTGTTGTCCCACATAAAAATGTTGGCTGGGATTATATTCATTACATATAATGATTTAGGTTATTGTATTATGACTGATAAGAATCACTTTTCAACAGGAAAAGCAGATCAAGCAAAAAAAATGAATGGCTTTGCCCCCTCTTGAATACAAGTAAAACACTGAGTTAAAATATGAAGAAATGCATTCCGTTGCACCCCAGAAATTTGGTGGCTTTGGTTGCCAATAGCAAGAAGCAGTGCTGAGTCTCCTAATATGTTTGTGCATTTAATGTTTGAATTATTCACCTCTGCTAAAAACCAATGGCAACAAATAAGCCAGTCTTGGATGTTGAGTTTTTAGTTGGAGTACGAATAAGATCTGGATTACAGATCTGGATTACAGCAGCATGTACAGTGAGGAGTGGAGTGGATAGTAAAATATCCAGTGTCACTCTTTCCGCACTCCAAATGTTACTGCCAATGTGTCACCAATATGTCTCCAGCCAACCCTGAACAAGTGTAAATTAGCCCAAAGTTAGAAGAAAAGCAAAAGTAGAGAGAGAAAACCCTCTCTACTTTGGCATGAATTCCCCCACAGGTCCTGCAGCTCCTTCCCTACAAAAGCTGAGGGACCGCTCCCATTTAGCGTCCTCTGAGGGGAATTACAAACACACTGCACACATTTTAGCTCTCTGCACAGAGGCAATGATTTGCTTGTTGCTATGAGACAGCAATCACACATTGCACACAGGGTACTGTGCGGCTTCACGCCGGCAGTGGAGGTGCTTGCACTCGCCTTCTCGCTCTGCTTCATGCACTCTCTCTGTTTCTTTCTTTCTCTTTCTTCTCCCTATCGGGTCTTCATCTCGCTCTCTCCTTCATCCTCCCACCCTTCCTCCCTCCCTCCCACCCTTTCTCTCTCCTCACTTCTCTAGCTCCTATCCTAGATCGTGTCAGCCATGGCCCGGCTTAGTCAAACCCAGCACCACCCCTCCCCCATCTCCACCTCTCTGGAGTGCAGGGGCCATTCCTTCCCACACAGCTAGCTGAGGGCCGGAGTTGTGTGCAAAGTGCCAAGAGGCTTTGCTTCAAAAGACCCTGAGCTTCTGAGGGCACTGGGAGAGGGTGCACAGTATTGTCTGAAGCAGACAGACTAACCAAAACACACACACATACACATACACACACACACACACACATACACCCAGCCCATGCTCATAAAAATTCCCAAGCACATTGACTTCAACTGCTACAGTCACCCACATGCAAGATGTTACTGAGGATGTGGATTCATCAAAGCTATTTTAAGATTCAGCGTCCACCCATCAGAACGCAGTCACTCACACAAACAAGAACCTCACTTGCCTGGCTTTCAGTGTTTACCTAAGTGTGACTGCTTTACCATTAGACAATAGGTCTTCCTATTGTCTAGATTCCATGAGCTTGCTGTAATGCAGTGATGACCCACCCAATGAAGGCATTTGATGACGGGGACAAGGGAGAGGATTGTCAGATTGGGCCAACTCATTAGCCAGTTTTTTATTTTCTTCAAAAACATCTAACAGCAGAGTTAAAGCAACTGTCCAAAGAACTTCCTATCATAATCCTATTGTTCAAGCTTACTCTCTCTGTTTTTCTCCTGCCCAAAACAGAGATATTCTGGCACATCATGCACCAAATAGCGAACCTAACTAGCACTACATGGGGCTTGAAGATCACATTCAGCTTAATTTTCCATAGCCCCATTCAGTTAGCATTAGCTGTCTGTTCACCATGAGGTCTATGCTGTACCACCATTTTCTTGTTCTTTTTCCTACCGACAGCACAACACATTGTCATATAACATTACTTTATTAATCACATGTAAATCTGCAAGTGTTTTTACAAAGTGCCTAGGCAACCATGGTTCCAGGAAATGGCCCCACACCCATAACAGGGACTTTTATGAACTACAGTACTTAGCTTGTGATGCTTTCTGGAAACTCTGCCATGACCTGTCTTAGATCTGGTTGACATGAGGCAGGGATGTGAAGACAATGTGGAAGATTTGAACTGAGTTTCCACTGCACCTTGGGCTCAGCCCATGCAGTGTGCCTGTGATGGATGTTGGCTTGTAGACTTACCAATGGGATAGCATTGCTCACGCCCCCCTCCACATCCAGCACCCCTCCATGCTTGTGGTGGTCCACAGCACCTGCCAGGCTCAAAATACCCAACAAAGGATCCCAGGACCCCCTGTGGACACTCCGAGAGTCACGTGGTGCCTCCTTTCAAAACGGCCTGCATCCACAGCCCTCAGACTAGAGCAGTGTACTCTCTAGACACAGTCCACATGCAGAGGGCATTCCTAGAGGGAAAGACCATAGTGTCAGTGGCGATTAGAAACCTGTGCATCATGTTGCTCTCTGAAATTTCACTGATATTTGGAAGAAATTCAAGGTAAGCGAGGAGAGTTGACCTTGAAGTGGATTTTGTCATAATCATAGAAAAAAGTATATCATAAATAAACTATATTTGCAGTTCCCAGGAATTATACAGTGCATGCAAAGCAAAAGTTTTTTTAAAAAGTGCACTCACAAATTTTCAATAGAAAAGAAAAAATGTAGAATAAAAGGAGAGTTGTTACTAGACAAGCAGCAAGGGAAACGTTAAAAGGACTTCAACTGATACTGTTACTGGGATAAGCATTTGAAAAGTCAAGAGGTAGTTTTAAAGATTGACAAATAATCAAAAAGAGACTCTTTAATTGGAGATCTGTTATATGTGCTATTAGTGCACCATGAATAAAGTAGTCTGCATTGCTACACTAAATGTAAACTATACATAAACTATACTACTACTATAATTATAATTACTACTACTACTACTATAAGTATACATAAACTATGAACAAACAAAATGTATTAGTATAATTATATCTAGAATAAAGAATTTATGGTTTTTTAGATCACATCAAAACTGTGTGTTTCATCTTTTAAAATAGCATTCTCTGGCCATATTGCAGATGAAATCCAGTGATCAGCCATGCATGTGAGATGTTCAGCTGTGTTGCTTAGGGCAGGGTTAATGGAGAGACGAAGCTTAGACCTTGATGATACTGGATTACAGATGCATTATACACACTGTAGATGTCACAGATATGGAGGTGTTTTTACTGTACTGTGTAGTCTGTTCCAGAGGTCATACATGCACACTTGGTGCTCTCGCAGACCCTCTGATGATGACCTCAGTGGACTCTTGCACGCTCACAGCTGCACTGTGTCACACAGGATGTAGAGATCTGATGGAAGCTGACTGTTGAGAACAGGGCCCCCTGGTGGGCAAATCTGTCACCATGCCCCCTTACCCCCCACCCCCAGGCTAATAATCATGCCTATAACTTCAATATTTGTGTACACTTCTACACTTGTACTGTATGTATATGCAAACTATAAACATACATACAGACATACACATAGGCATGCATGCACACATGCGCACATACACAAACGCGTGTACATACACACACACACAATGCTCATATGCACCAATATAGAATTTGAATCACACTTGCACTCTGGCATAGTATCATTGGACATCATTCACACACACACACATGCAAAGACTCTCTCACACATTCACACACACATACAGACATGCAAAGACTCTCTCACACATTCACACACACACACACACATGCAAAGACTCTCTCACACATTCACACACACATACAGACATGCAAAGACTCTCTCATACATTCACACACACACATTCATACACACATACAGACATGCTTCAAATCGTGCCTGTACCTGACACTGCACAGAGCTCAGAAACACCCACTCCTCTGCTGTGTTGCCAAATCAGCTCTGCAGTATTCACTCATACACACTCATACACACTCATACACACGTCTCCAAATGAATCCTGCCCGCCAGGACTGAATATGATAATCACAGGTCAGATATCCCATCTTTAATGATGCTCTGCTCAGGGTGAGCAATATGGCCATGACTACATGACCGTAGTCTTATTTGACAGCAATATCTGATGCTATGGCTTTAGTGACATAAGTGCCATTTCTACACATTAATAAAGCCACTAAATGCATGTGAGATGCGCATTGTACATATGTTACAAGAAATGACTGTAATCAATAAAGGTTTTGCACTGGATTGACTTACTTTATTTAATGTTATGGCTGTTGGCATCATGAACACACAAACAAGAGGGGCGCTGGCAGCCGCACTGACATGTGATATTGCAAATATTAAGGTTATCATTTCTGCCAGGCCTTGTGACATTGTTTTGATAGTGCCAACCAATCGGTTTAGATGCAATGCCAAAAGCACATGGATTACTAAATAATCCCCAAGTGTACGCTGTCTACATGAAAAGAGCTGTCCCACCTCTTCATCCGTTACAGACAAAATAAGGCTGAAAACAGAGAGCTATGTACTTACAGTGACGTAAAGATGTGCCCATTGATCCACAAAAACATGTCACCATACTGCAAGGATAATCACTACTTGACCCCAGCTCCTCACCAGATGCCCTAAACAAAGACTGGCTCAAAAAAGAAAACAATAACAAACCCAAAGGTCAACTGAGGTCAGATGCAGAGTCAGACAGACAGACAGACAGACAGACATGTACAGACAGGCAGACACAAACAGACGGACGGACGGATTGACAAACAGGCGGGCGGACATACAGACAGACACGTACAGACAGACGGATGGACGGACAGACAGACAGGCGGTTGTCTAGGTAAGGCACGACATGGACACTCAACACAGCTGTTTAAGGGCTCTATGGACAAAAGTATCACTTTATTAAACTGAACTGTAAAAAGCTTAAAGGTCCAACCAGCTGTGTGGTGTAACCTTACTGTGACTGCAGAGACCTGAGCAGCATATGGTGTTTATTACAGACATGAACTGGAGCTGATTAACATGAATGACTGGCTGGGAACAGAATGCTAATTGCCATTGTAGCCAATCTGGGAGTGGGAGGTTTCAATAGCCTTCCGCAGCATTCCATGAGTGGGACTCCCAGCATGTCTCCCCATGTCTCTCCGCCGCTCCCAAACTCAGGCAGGGCACGCAAGTGGAGTTTTGCCACAGAGTAGCTTCATTCCAGATGTATTTTTGCCGTCTCACTACATGTGACAAGAGGTCTCCTCTCTTTTTTCTCACCACCACCACCACGTCTGCTCCTCCATTTTCCTCTTCCTTCCCCTCTCTCTCTCTCTCTCTCTCTCTCATTCTCTCTCCTTTCTCCCTCCATCTTGTGCTTCCTTTTATTCTGGTGCCATTAGTGTGGGGTTGCTATTCCTGGCTGTAGGTTGGGCTGAGGCTTGGAGGACACTAGCTAATGTGTTGCCAACCAGAGCAGAACTAAACTGTTTGTGCACCCCCCCCCCCCCCCACACACACACACACGTCCCCCCCCCCCCACACACACACACACACACACGTCCCCCCATTTCAAACTGCCCCCTCCCTCGATGCTCTCCCACCCCCCATTTCATATGCATGGACTTACACTCTCTCTCTCTCTCACACACACACACACACTCTCACACACAACACTGCCAACCTACCAACAGCTCCCCATCCCCCACACTTGGCTCACTGCAGGCGCTCCCTTTTTCATTTTGCACAAACTGCAAATTTCTACCTCTTTTTCTCCCCCCCCCTCTCTTTCTCTCTCTCCCTCTCTCCTTCTCTCCAGTCAGGTGATTGTGTATCAGCTGTGAAAATATGCATGACAGCCATTGCTAAAGCTAGCACATGTAGTGTTTATATGCCAAACTCATAAAATGCAGATAGAAAACCATTTAGTTATGTAGTAATGTCACGGTAAAGCAGAATGTCTTACATCATGCTGTTAGAAATACACAACTGTTTGCACAAATTGCTGTTGCAGCACTGTGTAGATGGCTGTAGTTTCTGTCATCCAGACTAAAGTAGGTCTCGTGCACTAAAGACTCATGCATTGGATTGATCTGTTTGATCCCTTGCTGACTGGATCAAAGATATTGAGTGGTGCAGAGCTGGGCCAGGAGGATGTGTGTGAGAAGAGGATGGAATCGAATGGCCATCCATATCCACTCTGTGTTGAGACCGTTCAGCAAGCAGAACCACTGCAATGGCCACATGTGTTCATTTTAAATTTACATTTATGCATTTAGCAGTCGCTTTTATCCAAAGCGACTTATAACTTGTCAACTATCAATTGTTCAGGGCCAGTCTCCCCTAGAGAGACTTAGGGTTAAGTGTCTTGCTCAAGGACACAACAGTGGCAGCTGGGATTCGAACCCAAAACTTTTCAGGCTACTTGCACACTAGACAGGTTCCTTAACCACTATGCTACCACCACACGCGCACGCGCACACGCACACGCACACGCACACACACACACACACACACACACACACACACACACACACACACACACACACACACACACACACACACACACACACACACACACACACACACACACACACACACACACACACACACACACACACACACACACACACACACACACACAGTTTGGAGAGAGAGAACATCTGAGAATCGGATAACCCAGACACACCACACACACATACAAATTCTCATGAACTGACCATATTGAAATTCTTGTTTATCCACTAGAGTTGAGCATTTGATTTATACGTACAAAACACGGAAGCAGATGCACTTCTTCAGATGCACTGTCTGTGGTGGTGGAACTACTCAGAGAGTGTTTGGTGTGTGTGCCGCGCAGAGCCTTCCATGGAGAGGAATGAATAATGCAATCCTATCTCAATGGTGAGAGAGCACTGCTTACATATCTGCACTGCTAATTTTTGCAGACATTTGGCCCACTTTCTGACTGAGGTATGGGAATCTGTAAACAGAGAGAGAGAGAGAGCAAAGACTCACTGTAAAACATGGAGCAGACAAGCCCACAGCACACCACATCAGCATCTCAGTCTTCCAAAATATCCTGCACTTAACAAGGACATCACAGCACAAAATAAGGCCAGCTCTGTGAACCATGCATGGCCAAAGAGGGACCAAAGAGCTGGACACATTTGGGTCTCATTAATCTAAACCAAGCAGAAATGGTAAATTGATTGAGAGAATAATTGGGTTTGTTGTCCAGCCAAGCCCAAAGTGCTTGCATAAGTGGGGCAGACAGGGACATGAACACAAGAAGCAGCAGCAGGTAATGAGGATGAAACTCTGGCACTTGCATTTGCACCTCCATCTTACCAGGCCTTGGACACACAGTTCACAGACATCATTGCATTTGCACCTCCATCTTACCAGGCCTTGGACACACAGTTCACAGACATCATTGCAAGAACAAGAACCAGCAGAACCGCTTCACAATGTCTGCTGAAGCTCCCAAATGTGAGTGTGAGCTCATGTGCTATGTTCCCTCCCTGAATCGCGGCGAGCTCGTAGCCTAAGCAGGGGAAGTGGGGGGGGGGGGTCCCAAACTTCCCATCATCCATGACAAGGCACCATTACAGCGCTCATTAGCAGAGTCAGGCACTGAGCGATTCTGACTGGTGTCCCTAATTTTACACTGAGAGGCCGGGATAATTAGGCCAGTCCTTAATGTTGCAATAGCCTATTGAGGAGCATCCAGAGGTGTTGATGAGCCAAGCACTAATAAGAGAAACCGTCGTCACAGAGACAAGAGGCAGGAATCAAAGGTTCATTAAACCTGCGTTATAACACTCCAACAATTCACAGCAACATTTACAGTAACTGAGGAGTCCGAGTGATGGCCAGAATACATGTTTTGCCATAATATGGATCAACATCATCAAGTTGATGATGATGCAAAGCTGGAAATAACTAGAGTGTTAATGTGACAGAATCAGACACAGAATAGTAGGATTCATATTTGCTAATCTGGCATATTTATTTCCATAGAAGTTGTCAGAACTGGTGACTTGCTGAAGGGATTCAGGAATATAAAGGTCACTGGGGCACACACAGAGACGACCAGGTGAAATGCATTTTGGGAGGTCAGTTCATTTGTGGATGAGTGAGCTCCTGTGAAACAGTTACAGCCTTTTAAATGGTCCAATGATCTTCTCCATCATTTTGGGTGACAATGTAGGGGAAGGTAAGAGCCATGACAAGGTTCATGCAGGGAAAGACCTGGGCAGTGTGTGTGTGTGTGTGTGTGTGTGGGTGGGTGTGTGTGTGAGAGAGAGAGAGAGAGAGAAGAGAGAGAGAAAGAGGTTCCTCCTTTCGCTTGCCTACTCTGTTCAAAGCAGTGTGTGAAGTGAATTGCTGGCCTACTTTTAACACATTCTCCATATTTAATGCCCCCCCTCATCCTGTCCCTGGTGGTGTATTCCAGACAACAACCTGTCACATCAATATAAAAACAGGATGGAGGTAAAGAGAGACACAAAGGAGGACAGCCTTGGTGCCATGACCCACTTTATTTTTGGGAGGGTTAAGACTCCGCTGCTTCAGTTTTGAGTTGAATCTGCAGCTGTCTTGGTCATATCTGCACCCACCTGGTTCACATCAGTGTCCCATTGAATCTTTGACCACCCCAGAATCACCTGCTGTCTCAGGATTCACCCTCCATCCTGTACCTGCACTGATTCGTGTACCAATGTGGAACAGATTGTGTGCCAGTGCTTGCTGTGTACCCGTTGATCGTCTACCTATGCCTGTTGCTTACATCTAAAGCCTGATAAGCCACTGTCCTGGGGGCTCGGATAAAGACTGGAGCTCTCCTCCAAATTTGATGGAGTAGTGATTTTATACTCCACTTAACTGAATGGGTTTTTCTAAAACACAGCTGAGGTGTCTCCTTTTTATACCACTGGGCAATATGCCCATAGAGATCTGACAGAGGGAACCATATATACAACAGTAAATGAAAGCTAGTGAACGATGCTGTAAAATATCGAGTGCACATACCAGTCCGATTCCTTCAAAGCTTTTAGTCTACTTACCTGACTGCCTCTTGCCAGGCTGGCTGTGGATGAGGACATGATCTGATGCGTCACCTAGGAAGATAAAGGTTAAATTGTATGCAGTTGTTACCCTCACCACATGGCCATGTATCCGTGAAACTGTTCCATGTTCATTTTAATCTCACTTTTCCACTTGAGTTCCCATTCCACTTCTTTTTCCTCTTCATTGGCAAATGAACTGGAGCAAATGGCACATGGAGAAAGAGAGTGAGAGGGGTCATTCTGACTTGGCCAGTTATGCAGACATAACTCAGTGTGACACTGCATCTGTCCCCTCTCTGGCATGGACGGGGCTAGGATGCGGGCCGGACCCATGCCCAGTTTGGGCCAGGACTGTGCCAGCCGGCCTCAGCCTGGCGGGCCTAGACAGCAGGACAGAGAGACAGCGTAGCATAGCAGACCTCCGTTTGGCAGCACCTCTTGCTTTTGCTCCCACAAAGCTTAGGAAGCGTTCCATTCTAAAGGCAAAAGCGTTCCAAAATATGTTCTGCACGGAACAAAAGCTATCGACAACTATCAGCTTCTAACGTTTTCAGCTCAGTTAGACAGCTGAATCAAGCTTCAGATCGATGTTATTAATACTCTGATTATAAAACATGGGTGCCCTTTAAGAGCAAAACATCAAACTATTATGGCCATTATATAAGGAGACTTACAGTACATTATTATGGACATTATATATGACCGTGGACATTATATAAGAAGACCCACATTATCATGGACAGTATACATGACTGTGGACATTACATAAGGAGACCTACATTATTATAGACATTATATGTAACTGTGGACATTAGATAGATAACAGATAAAGATAAAAATAGATAAAGTCTTTTGTTATCCCATAGGAAATTCTGGTATTCGAAAGCTTCCACAACATGGAATACACATGACATACATACATTATAAAAACTTAGAGAATAAATCCTATCATGTGTGCCTTGTACTGTACTAATATGTTTGGTGTGGAAGTCATGGGGAATGTGCAGGAGGATGCTATGGTAACCATAGTGCAAGTACATTTGGAGCACAGACTCTGTTCCAGGCAGAGCATAAATATAAGGAGGCCAAATATTATAAAACACAGCAATATATGCAGTGGGCTAATATAGCCTATAAGACCGCAGTATTAGTAAAGAGACATAGAGAACATACGGCGTTAAAGCACATATGACTGAATTTTTTGTGTGGCTTTAACAGCATATTATGTACGCCACATTAGTAAGGCTTCTTCCTTTTGTAAACCATGTCCTTATAGTCCTGAAGAGTTCAGTGTTGAGTAGCTTTAATAAACCATGTCCTTTGAGTAGTCCTGAAGAGTTCAGTGTTGAGTAGCTTTAATAAACCATGTCCATGTCTTTCAAGTAGTCCTGAAGACTTCAGTGTTCACTGTAAAATATCGAATGCACATATCAGTCAGATTCCTTCAAAGCTTTTAGTCTACTTTCCTGACTGCCTCTTGCCAGGCTGGCTGTGGATGAGGACATGATCTGATGCGAAAAGCTCAAGTCTAAAGACAATGCCATAGTCGATTCAAATGACCACTGTTTCTTAGCCACTCAGTTATTTTCCTCTGTCGCATCTCTGCCGGCATCATGCTAAGCCCACCCAACGACTCTCTACAAACTGCAGCCAGCACTTAGTAGTGTGCTCTCTGCTTTTAGACTTTATATACATATACTTTGTCATTTAGTGTGTACTTCACTCATGTGTCATTTAGTGTGTACTTCACTCACATATGTCATTTAGTGTGTACTTCACTCATGTTTGTCATTTAGTGTGTACTTCACTCATATTTGTCATTTAGTGTGTACTTCACTCATGTATGTCATTTAGTGTGTACTTCACTCAAGTATGTCATTTAGTGTGTACTTCACTCACATTTGTCATTTAGTGTGTACTTCACTCACTTTTGTCATTTAGTGTGTACTTCACTCATGTTTGTCATTTAGTGTGTACTTCACTCATGTTGATCGTTTAGAGTGTACTTCACTCATATTTGTCATTTAGTCTGTACTTCACTCATGTTTGTCATTTAGTGTGTACTTCACTCACGTTTGTCATTTAGTGTGTACTTCACTCATGTTGATCGTTTAGAGTGTACTTCAGTCATATTTGTCATTTAGTGTGTACTTCACTCACGTTTGTCATTTAGTGTGTACTTCACTCATGTTTGTCATTTAGTGTGTACTTCACTACACTGTGTGCTGTCTGTGTTTCACTAATTCACGATTGGGTCACAGGCAGAGACCAAATTTCCCTCATGGGATCAACACTGTAAACAACAAGAAGGCATTGGCAAAACCTAAACTCAATGCCAGTCCAATGTATGCTTATATTATGCTTATGTGAGTTAAAAGATTCACTTGTGTTATATGTTTATACTTGTACTATACTTTTATACTGTGTGAACTCAGAACTGTTGGTTTTATTGACAAAGAGCACAACACTGATGTACATCTAGCACAGTAAACTGACAGTGGCCTGCATCTGGCCCAGAGTGGAAGAGAGAGGACATTTCTAACCATAACACCCAAACTCCCTAGTGGGCCTGTTCCACTCCCACCAGGCTACCAACCACAGGCGGGCCCGGGGTCACATGGATCATGGGCATCCTGTGATTGGCAGCTATCAATGATAGACAGACTTTGCTAAATATGGTGATGCCACTCTTTGCTTAGAAGCAACCATCATTAAAGGATCATTTATTGTTTTTAATTTTGGAATTCCTAAAACACATAATCTACCTCTGGGTTGTACTATGAGTTCATAAGGCTCAGTGCTGTGTTTGCCCACTGTAAAGAGCTGCACAGTTCATTATGCGAGCTTCTGTGGCACACTAAGTACTGAGAGGATATTACTCAGGCGCTGGGGTATCTATCTATCTGTTTGAAAACAGTCTCTGTGTGCTAAAAGGTCATCCAGTGTGTGTGTTTGTGTGCGAGTGTGCGTGTGTGTGAAAGAGAGAAAGAAGGAACACGGGTAGGTTGTGGATGACTCACACACTCTCACTGCAGGCCTGCGGGGCGTGAAACTAAAGCATCCAACAACTCAAAGCAGATGCTCTGAGAAGCCAGCCAACAGCAGAGAGCAGAGTGGCCTTGTCCACGCCTCTGCCTCAGCTCAAACCCTGCTCATCCACCTCTGCAACACAACACAGCACCAAGAGTGCAGAAATCCCATCAGTCACACTACTGGCATGGCCTTTATTGTGTTCATCCAAATGAAGACTGACCTGTGTGAGGACCCAGATGTGGCCCATGTCTGGCACAGGTCTAGAAAATTGGTTGTTTGGGCATTTCAGACCAGATCCTTGATGTGATACTGGATTGCAAATCCACGCCTGGATTGTTGATGTGTGGCCGACATGTGGGTGAAGAAGATGACGCCATTTGAGATTTTTGATCGCAGCCAAAAGCTCCCTGACGGCAGAGCTGAAAAGGTGAAGAGATGCAAAGGACACAGTCACGCAGAGAGCATAGTTTTATTGGAAAAGCATGATGGTTTGTTCTTGATGAAAATTCTGAAAAAACAAAAACACATTTTTATAAATTCAAACAATATTGGTTGCTGATTCTGACATGATATTACACAAAAAGGCTTTTAGAAGATGCCACGGTTTCAGTCAGGATGCGGAAACGCCACAGGACAGATACCCGAGTCTGTAGTGTGTCTGATCACTGGGCCGAAACGCCTCCCGTTCCCCCCTCAGCCTGGCTGCAATCAGCTGTGCTGAGGGGTACCAGGGGGCCCTGGGGTCCTGGCTGGAGCGGGCTTATTTACTGGGCCTAATTGGGTGCTCGCAGACAAGCCTGTGGCAGTGTCCCACTTAATTCTGTCACATTCAAGTTGGCTAGCTAGTAGCAGTGCAGTGACAAAGCAGTCTCTCTCTCTCTCTCTCCCTCTGTTAAACTACAGCAGATGAAACAGAGGGCTATTGAGGTCTACTAGCTTAGAGGACCAACAAACTCCATCAAACATTCCATGCCTGCGTTCAGTATAGAATGTTGAAAGAAACAAAAACATTCTGGCATTACACACAGGCTGATGAAGGTGCAATTAGTGACTGGTTTATTGTTCTATTGTGATAACCTTACTTGCCTTTAGAGACCAAGAGGCTAAAACTGTGGGGCTAGGCTTGGCTAAACTAGTAATGACTAATGGTGAACCATACTCAGTATCAGACTAAACCCAAGCAAAGACCTGGCTAAAATGCTGGCAGCCTGAGTGTTTGAATGTGGGTTCGAATCTCGGATGGCACTGTTGTGCCCTTGAGCAGGACACTTAACCCAGAGTTTCCCTAGGGGAAACTGGCACTGAAGTAATTGACAGTTGACAAAAAAATTCACTTTGGACAAAAATGTACTAAATGTAAATGTACATTACCATGGGATTGAAACAGTAAACAGAGTTTTGACACAGCAGAGGGCCAACACCAGATGTCTCATTCTGAAGGCTGATCCTGTTGAAAAACTGAGTATTTCAGAAGGTGAACTGCACTTTATTCCACATCAGGTGGAATAAAGACAGTAGTTGCCATGGGAACCTTCTGAAAAAGGACTAGGGCAACATAGAATGTCTAAGCGCTGTTGTCAGGGATGAAACTGATAGAATGTCTAAGCGCTGTTGTCAGGGATGAAACTGATAGAATGTCTAAGCGCTGTTGTCAGGGATGAAACTGATAGGAGAAGAATGATAATGCATCTAACACCGCCATGATTTCAGTTTTCCTCTTTTAACTCTGTAGCACACACACACACACACACACATACACAAACTCTCTCTCTCTCAACACTTCAACAGACCCTGGCAGCCTCTGAGCAGCAGGCTGTTACTGTTTGTTTGTGTGATTTATTTTTATAATTCTGTTTTTTTATGCCCACCAGGCACCAAACTGCAAACTCTCCTCGCAAACACATTTACCTGGAATCCACAGCCCTCACCATGCAGTGTTTGGGAGGTGTTAGAGGGGCTTTACTGAAGGCTCCTATGCAACAGAAACTGACAAGTGAATGTTGTCTCAGCGATCCCCACCCACAAATGAGAAAGGATAGTGGATCTACAACATGCACAGTCATTACTCATCAAACACCTCTCCTTCTTCTCTCTCTCCCTCTTCTCTTATGCTCTCTCTCTTCTCTTACTCTCTCTTCTCTTACTTTCTCTCTCTCCTTCTTCTCTCTCTCCCTCTTCTCTTATGCTCTCTCTCTTCTCTTACTCTCTCTTCTCTTACTTTCTCTCTCTCCTTCTTCTCTTACTTTCCCCATCTCTTACTCTTTCTCTCTTCTCTTACTCTCTCTTAGTCTTCCAGGCCTTGGTGGGGAGCCCATCTTGCTGGACTTCCAAGCTAAAACATTGGCTTCCTCTGTGTGGGAGCAACCAAGTCATCTGCCTTAAGATCAGTGAGTGCACACACGCACACACACAAACACACACAGAGAGAGAGAGAGAGAGAGAGAGAGAGAGAGAGAGAGAGAGAGAGAGAGAGAGAAACAGCTCTGCAGACACTGTGTGTTGTGGGACCATTGTTTGAGATATTCTGATTCCTGTGTCACTACATGTTGCATTGTCATATGCTCAGATCACTGCATCAACAGCCACAGGGAAACAAAGGAAGAAGAGAGAGGGAAGGGGGAGAGAAAGAGAAGACAAGGGGATGAGGCAAAAAAGAGTGTGTGTGTGTGTGTCTGGGTGAGGGTGGGGACTGTCACAGAGAGAGAGAGAGAGAGAGAGAGAGAGAGATAGAGAAGAAGCTGAGGTAAAAGAAAGCAGCACCATGGCAGTCAGTCCCCAAACAGAACAAATAAAAAAGATGGGAAGATAGAAGTGACATGGCGAGAGCGAGGAGAGAGGGAGAGAGGGAGGGAGGAGGAGGAGGAAGAAGAGCGGGAGGGGGCAGGGGATGGGCGATGCAGAAAGGGAAGAATGGCTGTGCAGGAGTGTGTGTGTGTGTGTGTTGGGGGACACACACACACACACTTGAGTTGTGGTGCTGTGAGCTCATCCTGGGTGGCAGGTGAGGGAGGAGGATGAGGGGAGGAGGGGGAGGAGGGAGAGGGAAGGAAAAGAAGATGCAGGAGGAGGAGGGGGGGTGCAGTGTGTTAATTATGAAGCCACTTGTGTGGTGATCAAACTCTCAGCTGTCATTACACCAGAAAGCAAACCTCTCTCTCTTTCTCTCTCCGCCATCACACCAGAAAGCTCCTCTTGGCGGCAGAACAATTGCATGAGAGACACATAGAAAGAGAGTTGGTGAAAGAGTACAAATAGAACCAGATCTGACCTCTCTCTCTCTTTCTGTCTCTTTAAGCTTTCACTATCTTCCCCTGCATGTGGAGGTCAGGCTCTCTCAATATCCCATTAGCCCCGAGCTAGAAGGCTAAGCATGAATCATTAGTGCACTGGCTGGCAGTCTCACATCTGGTGTGCCTGTCTGAGCACTCCGCTCAGAAACAAAGGCACTTCACCACCATCCATATGGAGTGTAAGGCCAATGACAAACGTGTCATAAATAAATCTGTCAGATCATAAACACACACTGGTGAAATCAAGCACCTGGGTCTGACGATGCCCTCACAACACACACTGATGATAAGCTACACACACACACCTTTTAGTACCTTGGAATGTACAGTGCACCTCATACATGACCATCTAGCTGCTTAGTGTGCATTTAATGTTAACTCGTCATGAGTTACAATATCAAGGGTTAAACACCTATGACAAACATTTCAGTGACTCACTTGATAGGTTGAATAAATGAATATTAACTTAATATCCACAGAAAATACTGGAACCACAAATGACTCCATGTCATTAAATCTTTATAACTCTATGAGAATCAATATTAAATGAGCCAGGGGTAATTATTTTGCCATCAGACTGCTGTGTATATTTTGGGTGACTCAAACCTTGTGTCTTGTTCTTTGTGAGGAGAAGCAAATCATGTGTTTCCAGATGGTCTCGACATCTAAGCCACAACAAAGTGCCAACCAGACAGACAGTGGAGGATAAACAAAAGTGCTTCTCGCACGTCATGCTAAATACAGTTGCATGTCTCACACGTCATGCTAAATATAGACACGTCTCACACGGTGCCAGAAAAGAAGGCAATGGACCAATAACATGGCATGGTACTTCACACCTTTCTTCCACTCCTTGGTGGGCTACTTCACCTAAGTGTTTATGAAAGTATACGGCCATATTATTGACTTTTTTGTGTTTTTTTTGGTTTGGTGTTGGCTGCACCTGAGCTGATTAGATCCCTGAAATATAGACTGATCTACTGTTGATTGATGTGAGGGTGCACTGCGAGAATGTAATCCGTCTCTCCACAGGCAGGCAGACCCAGCCAACCCCCTCTAGTTGACCGTCACAGGTCATCCCTGCTCCATGTGCTGGATTATGCTGTTGGGATTAAGGCTTATAAAATTATGGAGATGTTTTTATGATTTCTATTTATTTTTGACTTGGTTGAGGGGGAGGCAAAGTCATGTGACCTGCTTAAGTCTGTCAAACAGCTGCTTCTTATCTTGGATAAATATATTTGTAGGTGTATAAATATATATGTAGGAGTATAAATATGTGTAGATGTGTAAATATATTTGTAGATGTATAAATATATGTGTAGATGTGTAAATATATTTGTAGATGTATAAATATATGTGTAAGTGTATGGGGTGGTTTACTAGCTTGTATACTAATAGTTTCCACAATGTGATTAAATAAAATAAAACAGGGCCCAGGGCCACTAAGAGGGCTTAAAACGACTGGTTGGACTGTCTCAGAGTTTGCTAATGTGAATTTCATTGATTGCAACAAGGTCGATGCAAAATCAAACTTTGGCTGCATACTTTGGAGACACAGAGAGATGCTAGCAGAACTTAAAAAACAAAAAACAAAATTTTATTTAAACAGTGATCAGGTCTCAGTACCAATGTGCCTGTTCAAAATGAGGAAAAACAAAGCCAAAAACAAAACAAACTACAAACCTCAAGGAACAAAGATAACAGAGTCTACACAAACTTTATTTTCTTAAAAATACATTACCATAAAATAAAAAGGAGCCATAAAGATATATATGTGGGGAACTGGGGAAAAGGTCAGAAGGGGAAACGCGTCAGGAGTTTTGGTTCCAGTCTCTTGTATTTTTAACAGCCTGGACAGCCAGTTAGGGTGTGTTTGCACATGAGCGTGGCGTGTTTTAGGCTCGCACGTATTGTGTGAGGAGTTCGCATGTGCACTGCGTGTGTGCATGTGCGAGAGAGAGTGAACAAGCGAGTGTGTGTGTGTGTGTGTTTGTGAGTGAACAAGCGTGTGCTTGTGCGTGTGTGTGAATAGGGAGAATTGGTACACCTGAGGATTTAGAGGGCAGGAAGCCTCCACACAGCAGTTCTGCAGCAGACACTTGGGCACACAGAGAGAGAGAGAGAGAGAGACAGAACAAACTAGTGCATTTGCGCAGGGGGGGGGGTACAAACTAAACAGAAAGAGGAAAAAGTGTGGAAAAAGAGTGAGAGAAAGAGAGAGGTAGTGAAAGAGAGAGAGAGTGAGAGGAAGACAGAGGTAGTGAGAGACAGAAGCGTGAGAGGTAGTAGAGTGAGAGGTAGAGCGAGGCAGGGGCAGCTACGTCTTCAGCACCTAAGGGAAGAGCGCAAGGGGCCAGCTACAGTACATCTATAAAGCAGAGATCCTCCAAACCTTTAGTGCGACACCAGGCTGAGCTCTTTAAAGACAGTGTGTGAAGTGCGAGTGTTTATTTGCTTGCATTTAAAGGTGTGTGTGTTTTGGGATTGACTGAGCGCGAGTGTGCATTTGTGTGTGTATGCGTGTGTGTGGCTGGACATCAACACAGACCAATGTCCTCCATGTCCAGTAAAAGAAAACAGCATTGTTGCCAAACACACACACACACAGACACAGACACAGACACAGACACAGACACACACCAGGGTCAGGCGCAGAGCACGCCAGAGCTAAGGCCAGGAGAGGTAGATTCCCAGATACACAGCAGGTAAGGGGACCAGAGAGCACAAATTGTGTGTGTATATGTGTGTGTTTGAAAGAGAATGTGTTAGGACAGGTTACCCTTTGGTGTGTGTGTATACACATCCATGTTTGGTCACAGACGCAAATATCTTCCCCATTTACAGTAACACCAAACACACACACACACACTTCCACACGCTACTCTAACACACACTGACAATTCCACTTCACTGGGCACTCAATGGATCTAGTGGGTTGGCCGCCCCGGGGCTTTGGACAGGACAGGAGCAGAGGAGCCACTAGCAGGACTGCAGGCTCTTCAGCTACAGTGTAAGTCTTAGCTTCACGGGACTAACAGCAACAAGGGGAGCAGCCAGAGAGAAAGAGAGAGAGAAAGAGAAAGAGAGTGCACACACGTACACACACACACACACACACGCACACACACACACATGCACACACACATACTCCAGAGAAAGAAAGAAAAAAAGAGAGAAAGGAAAGAGAAAGCATGCAAGAGAGAGAGAGCCCTGCCCCCCAACCCCCCACCACTACTACCACCGTTCCTCCTAACTCCTTTCAGTATCCCCAGTGTGAACTTAGCTTATGCAGAACACCACAATATACACATACGGTCCGTCACATTACAAGGGAGGAGCCCACCGCCAGCCAGTGGCCCCCTCTGCTCTCATGGGCCCTCGGGATGGCTATTTAACAGCAGGGGGCACTACGACTAGCACCAACCAGAGCCTTACTACATACAGAGACTGGGAGGGGAGGGGAGGGGAGGGGGGACCAGTGCTATTGCTGAGCTGGACAGCAGAGGGGAAGGAACATGGCACCCTTGTCCATGTGCCCTGAGCTAATAAGCGTGTGTGCGTGTGTGTGTGTGAGTGTGTGAGTGTGTGAGTGTGTGGGCATAGGGCCCAGAGAGGGGGAGAGAGACTTTGTTAGAGAAGACCCAGCCACCAGAAAGGGAGTCAGCAGAGACAGGAGTCTGTCTGTCCAGAGGGTTCAGTGTGAGCAAAGGGTGGGGGGAGAGGGACAGCTTTCGCTTTCTAAACAAGAGGCTCTAAAAAGGACCAGAAACTCGTCGCGTATTTGTATGTGTGTGTGTGTGTGTGTTTAGTTTTCGGCAACGCGGGGTGGCACAGGAGGTCCTACGGGGGCTGGAAGCATCCCATCATGCTGCCCAGGCGGAGGTCCGGGGTCTGAAGGGACAAGACAGCAACATAAAGCATTACAACCCAAACTCATATTTATCTACTGAAATGAACTAAAGACACACCCTTGTGCTGAAACAACACAGGATTCCACAACAAACACCACACACAAACACACACACACACACACAGTTCTTATAACACAAAGGCAATAACTGTCACACACACACACATCCAGTAATGTTAAGAGCCTTGCTTGGAAGGCTTCAACACTGGCATCAGGCTATGGAGATGTAGCCCCTCCATAAGCAAAATGCTCATGCATAGCACAATGCTAACAACGATGATGGT
>JAIFZK010000019.1:880000-947500 GCA_027481765.1 Tenualosa thibaudeaui | reverse complement strand
TTAAGAAGCATGCTTCGACCAACATAAATGATACGCATTTTAGTAAAAGGGTGTGAGCTGGGGCTAATGCAACCTAAAGCTGTGTGTTTGTGTGTGTGTGTGTGTGTGTGTGTGTGTGTGTGTGTGTGCGTGCGTGTGCATGTGTGTGCGTGCGTGTGCATGTGTGTGCGTGCGTGCGTGTGTGTGTGTGTACATACACGCGCGCATGGGAAGGCTGTGGATGATGCATCCTAAAGAGTATGTCATATGTTAAGTGTAATTTTAGTGTGTGTGTCTGTGTGTGTGTGTGTGTGTACACTTACTGCTTCTTTCTCACGGTCCATGATGGTCTCCAGCTCCTCAAAGTGTCGGAGTTTGATCTCCAGTTTCTTCATCTGAGTCTCCACCAGCAGGGCCACCAGAGACTTGATCTTACGCTCCTCCACAGCGGCCAGGTGCTACAGGGGATGGGAGGAACGGAGAGGAGAAGAGGGGAGGTGGTAGAGTAGACCAAGTTATTTGACTTGGACCAACCTCTGCAAGCCCATATGTCTTCATGCAATCTATACAATATCATGTAGTATTATGCAGTATTCTCCATTTCTCTTTTAATTATCTTTGTTTAAATTCTTCTGTCCATCATTCCCTCTTCTCTTCCAATAACTTTACTCTTCTATCCCTCGTTCCTTCTCTCCTCCAATCACTTTACTCTTCTATCCCTCGTTCCTTCTCTCCTCTAATCACTTTACTCTTCTATCCCTCGTTCCCTCTCTCTAATCACTTTACTCTTCTATCCCTCGTTCCTTCTCTCCTCCAATCACTTTATTCTTCTATCCCTCATTCCCTCTATCCTCTAATCAGTTTACTCTTCTATCCCTCGTTCCCTCTCTCCAGTCACTCTACTCTTCTATTCCTCGTTCCCTCTCTCCTCTACCTTGGCTTTGGTGGCGGCGGAGGCGAGAGCGGCGGCGGCGGCCGTGGCGATGTTTCCTTCTCCGATGTCCAGCTCCACCTTCTTCTTCTGGGCCTCGTCCTGCTCCTCCTCTCCCTCCTTCCCATCCTCAGAGGTCTCCATCGCCTCCTCCTTGTCTTTCTCTGTCGCTAACAAGCATTCATCACATCATTATTGTGCTGCATTATTGGATGCAAGATTATTCACCACATCATTCAGTATGGTCTTTTTACATGCAACACCGTCAGTGCTGAGGTGCTTCTAATTAAGTTTATAATTGGTTTATTCCCCATCCTGCCACCTCTTCTCCAGCTGCTGGTCCCCAAACAGTACAGTACTGGAGGGGGTACAGCCCACTGAGACCAGTCCCATCTCAAGGCAATCAGATCTTTGTTGGGGGACATCCTAAATCTGCTATGCTATGGAGCAAGGCACAGGCCAAGCTCTTTCCAAAAGCACCCAGAGATCACTGACTGCCTCTACTCCCGGCTTATCTGTCTGTCTGTCTGTGGATGAGGCTCCTTACCTCTGTTTTTCTCCTCTCCTCCGTCACTCTCCTCCTCCTCTTGTTCGGCCACCTCCGCTCCCTCCGTCTTGAGCTTCTCTGCCTCCGCTGGGCGCTCCGATGACTCGCTGGGCTTATCGGCCTCCTCTTTGGACTCCACCTGGGACCCCAGAGACGAGAAGAAAACCAGTGAGACATGAGACAAATACAGGCCACAAAGTCCTTAAGTTGAAAATGAAACAGCTCACTGTATGGGGGATACAAATTCAGACACTGTGAATTCCAAAGGCTCTCTCCAGAGGCATCAAAGTGGGCAATTTATTCAAGCTTCTCAGAAATACGCTTCTGTTTCTGAACTTGTCAAAGTAGGATGGCCCCTAGTGGCTCTGCCTATGGAGTTTCTTAAGTATTACTGAGAGCAAAGTTCATCTGTGGTCTAGCTCCTCTTACTAAACATACACAAACATACATATATACACACACACACACACACGTAAACATAGAGAAATATGTAATATACAGAAACATTAACATTTACAACTTGGTCAGGGTTCCGTCAATAACTCAGGCTAGTTCAATCTCTGCATTTCCCAATATCACAATGGTGTAACATAAATAAATCAGATGTGAGATCAAAACGATCAGAAGGAGCTGAGGGAGACCTTTAGAACCTAAATGGGAGATGCCCAGAATGAGACCATCTTTGCGACCTCTGACCTCCATGAAGTGGCCAGTCAGTGGGCGCTCACCTTATCGGCCTGCTGGGAGTCTGAAGATTCCGTTTCCATTTTCTCAGGCTCGCTGCCATCTGTAACAGAAGGCGAGAGGGATGCACTCAGAACAAAGAACCAGCCAGGGAGACAAATTAGCAGCAGGCTGGTACAGAACAGGAGTGAAAGCTCGATGGGGATGAGGAAGACGGGGGGGGGGGGGGGGGAAAAGTGAGCGAGCTGATGCAGGTTAATGCTGTTTTCACCATTTCATAAAGTGAACCACGCATTAGACCGACACTAAAACACACCCCCGGGGATAGTTTACTTAGCGGCCAGTCGATAGGCTTCCCCCAACACTGCAGCCCTGGCAGAGAGGCACTCCAAACACTGAACTGGAGGACACCATGGGAGAACCCGCTGTGTGTGTGTGTGTGTGTGTGTGTGTGTGTGTGTGTGTGTGTGTGATTCATGTTCGGCCGGGCCAGAGAGGATCTACGAGCTGGGGTAAAACCGTCTGGCCTCACAGTGATAAACTGCTCTGACGAGCGAGGCTGGAGGCTGAGCGGAAGTGTGAAGTGACCCGGCACAGAGTCCTCCCATATTTAACACGCCTGCTCCGCTCTGTTCCACAGCACAGGAGGAGGGGACAGGGTGTCCCGAACACAGTATGGGCTCAGATTAGAGAGAGAAAGAAAGAAAAAGAGGGGGAGAGAGAGAGACAGAGAGACAGACAGAGAGAGAGAGACAGAGATAAAAATGAGTCTGTGAATGAGTGGTGAGGGGATATAGAGGTTGGTAGCTGTTATTCATGATCCTGTTATGCACCTTATGTTTCCCAGTGCCCCTATAGAACAGATCTAAAGTGGACCAAGTCAATGGGGATATAAATGCACCCATTCAGACTTGTATGATGTGACTCAATTGAGGTTTATGATGATGGTTCTGGCACTCAAACACGCTGGTGAGATGGGGAAAACCAGCTGCCTTTAGACAGCTTGGAAAAGTAATGCTGATGGTACATGTGTGCTTCCAGTCCAAAGTAATGCTGATGGTACATGTGTAGTTCTACTTTGACTGAACACTTGGATTACTTCTGAAACCAGCACACCCGGCAGGCCTCCAGCTGTTAAAGGTGCGACACCCTTTTTGCTTACACATGCAGCTGTTACATGAGGCCACAGAAAGCACCCTTTTCTTCTGAGGGAAGCAACACAGGAGTCATGGTGAAGATACATGATGAATCAGAGGATCAGGATGGAATGTGTGTGAGTTTAAGTCACACTAAAGATGTCTTCTGGACAAGGGCGGCGTACACTAAAGTGGTGAGTTGTATCAAAATGTTGTTTAAATGACAAGAGGATGACGTTGACTTGCTGTTCTGAGGGTGGACAAAGAATCAAATACAAAGGCAACACTTGTAACAAAGTGAGAAATGCAAGGCCAGGTGTCTTTTGATTGCTCAACACAGCTCTGTAACCGCTGCAGTTTGGGAAGGACTGTGAGTGTGTGAGTGAGTCTGCCTAGACATCAGCCCAAGTCATGTCAGCATGGTGACAACACTGGGGAATGATGGCAGCTATGGTGTGATGTTCACGGGCATAGGGGGCTAAACAGTGTGTGTGTGTGTATGTGTGTATGTGTGTGTGTGTGTGTGTGTGTGACCATTGGACCCTCAAAATGTCAAAGCCATCAAACTTTGGCAGCTGACTACATTAACCTTTGAACCAAAGAAGTGAAAGTTCAGAGCTTTTTGGGTCAGAGGCTTTGTGTGTGTGTGTTTATGAATGTCTGTCAATATAAAAAGCTGTGTGTGTGTGTGTATGTGTGTGTGTGTGTGTATTAGCAGTTCCCTGCAGAGTGACCGCGTGTACAAGTTCTGTTATGCATGTGCATATTTGTTTTGAGCAAAACCAAGTGTGTTTGTGTGTGGGCTTGCTTGTGTGTGAGTGTTTGTGTGTGTGTATTGAGTGGCAGTGTGTCTACTCCGAGAGCCTGCAGTGTGGCACACTGAGCTCACACTCGACTGACCCACTTTCAGCTGCCCAGCCGCCCGCCCCCTCCCCCATCTGCTGCACTAATCTCTGCGTTGCCACGGCAGCCAACATCTCCCTCTCTCACTCTCACACACACACACAGTTATTTGTGCCTCTCTGTTGCCCCTCTCTGGCCAGATGACACACACAGCATCAGTCAGAGATGAAGTGTGGCTAATGGCACTCGGACAGCGTCTCCTCTCAATCCCTCCCTCATCGGGTCAGAAGATGGAGGGGAGTTGGTGAGGAGGTCAGTTTAACAGAGGAGCAATCAAAGAGACATGGTTTCAACAGGTTTGTCAGGAGGAGGCTTCAGATAGAGCCCTAACATCCATAAGCAAGCTGCAACACCATCTGCCCCTCCATCCCAATTCATCCTTCCTGAATTACAGCGTTTGATATGAAAAATAAGGAATTCAATTCCTGATCCAGCAACCAGAAGGAAAAGCTTAACTGGTGCATGTAATACTGGCAGGGGAAGCAGCGGACCTGCTAACCAGCAGACAGACTGATGAGGCTGCAGCCTCTACCCATGACTCCCCATCTCCCCATCACCCCTAGCAGCTGATGCTAGGATGAACACTGTTCAGCTGCTGCCCCCTGCTGGACAGCAGAGCTACTGCTGATATTAGCAACAATAAGCTACTTTCAGACAGCTGCTGCCGCCTTTGTACTAGGTGAGGGGAATTCAGTCATAGGGTGTAATGTATTAGTGTGTGCATATTGATATTATAAGTGTGTGTGTGTGTGTGTGTGTGTGTGTGTGTGTGTGTGTGTGTGTGTTACCTGGCTTCTCAGGCTCCTCAGGGGCAGTGCCGGCGATGCCACTGCTCTCCAGGCCAAAAGAGGGGTCCACCTTGCCGGTGTTACGAGCCGCCTCCTGCACCTTCTTCACGTGGGCCTCCACCAGCTCAGCAGGCACCTCCTCACGCACTCGAGAGAACTCCTCTGCAGAGAGACAGGAGAGAGGTGCAGGCAGGAGGGGGGTGGAGAGACAGGAGATCCAAGTGTGTGTGGTGTGTGTGTGTGTGTGGGGGGCGTTGAGACAGGAGTGAAGAAAGAGACCGGGGTGAAGAAAGATGAAGAGAGGAAAAAGGAGGGGAGAAAGAGAGAATAGAGAGATATAGGAGCAGACAGCAGAGAGACATGGAGTTAAAGCCAGATTGGTACTGGATTGGCAATGACTTGAATATACACAGTAATACACACAGACAAATCAACAGCCAAAACCGATCTAACACACTGTTACATGTGCATATATAGAATACATATATAGAATAAATATATATAGAACACAGATTTATTTTTACCGCTGATTATCTTTTTATTGTCATTTTATTTCACTTCTAATATTTTATAATTACTATTGTTTTGTTACTTGAAAGCAATTTGGGTGAACTCTGTAGTATTAAATCTGGTATATAAACTTGTCTTAATCTCCACACACACACACACACACACACACACACACACACACACACACACACTCTTACCCAGCGCAGCCCTAGCAGCGGCAGCAGCCACACGAGGGTCGACCACGGAGGCCAGGAAGGCGACGGTGCTCATGACGGGGTTTCCTGACTGGCTGAAGGGCACCGGCTGGTAGGCCAGCGGCCCCATAGTGGCCTCTGTGCTCTCCAGGTACGGGTCCTCGATAGGCAGCCGCAGGAAGTGCAGGATGCACTCGTCCTGGGTGCGACTGCCCACATGCTCAGACACCTTGTTCCAGTCGTCCTTGTACATCTCCAGAGCCTGACAGGGTGGTGGAGAAAGAGACCGAAGGTGTAAATGAAAGAAAGAATAAAAGAATAACAGAAAAAGAGAGAGAAATCAGTGAAAGGGAGGGATGAAAGAAAGAAAAAGGAGGAGAATGTAAGACAGTGATATGAGTAACGCAAAGGAGTCAAATGCTCACATCAGTGTGTCCTGCCTCCCCTGGCGAGCCAGGGTGTGTGTGTGTGAGAGTGTGTGTACTTCTGTGTGTCTTGGATTAAAACAGTAGAATGGACTCACCTCAAGCAGGAGCAGGGTCTCCTGTTCAGTCCACTCCCTGCCAGCCTTGCTTGGCTAGAGGGTCAAAACCAAAGACACAAGCATTACTTCTGATGACCAAAGGAGACCAAAGACACAAGCATTACTTCTGATGACCAAAGCTCAAACTCTGGACTCTCACCTTGGCGTTCTTCTTAGAGTACATGTCTGTCCGCAGGCCAAAGTTCTGCAGGTCAGTGGGCTTGTCTTTAGGCTTGTCTGGGAAGTTCAGCATCTGCTGGGCGGATGGAACCTATGTACGTGCCCACACACACACACACACACACACACACACACACACACACACACACACAGGATGCGTCATATGGCTGCACATTTACAAGAAATTAAAAAATCTAAGATTTCCCAACATCAAGGTCCCATTTAGTGCAGTGTGCATCTGCTAATTACATATATACAAAGGTACAGGAGCCTTAGTGGTATGGTTAGATACACACACAAACAAAGGCAGAATTCTTTAGCTCTGAGGGGAGCATACAGAAGCTGCACTCCCAGTGCTCACCTGCGGGGGGCGGTGGTGCAGAGGAACCAAGCCTGAGGGGGTGTCCGCCAGCACGTTGAAGTGGGGGGTCGGGGGTGGACCCATGGGCAGGGGCCGGCTCTCTGCGTCCACCTGGTAGTTAATCAGTCCCCACTGCTCCAGGAAGGCATGGACCCTGAATCAACCAATCAGATGTAGTGTTAATTAAGACATAGTTTATGATGCACTGGACCAATCTGATGTAGAGATCAGTCATGAGGTTTGCATTCATAGCACTTTCATCCAACCAACAGAGAGACTAAACTCTTCAAAGATGAGGTTTTGGTCCAAAGGGACTGTACACCATTACCAGACTTTTAACACGCTCTATTATTTACACTTAGAATCAACCAAGTCTTTGGGACAAAAAAATAGCACTAGAGAAGGGGACCAATATTAATAATTGTGAGCTCTGAATCAACCACAGGAATGAGCTCCAAGACAGGACAGGACACACACACACAGGCTTCAGACTCTATGCCCCCAAAACTTCAGGCCTACTGCCTATCCAGTCCTCCAGCTCACCTCATGACGGCGCAGACGTCTCCAGTGAGGTTGCGACGGCAGGAGGTGGAAGTGAGGTACTCCTGTGGGTTCAGGCGGTAGGTGTCGATCATGAAGTTACGGTACGCCAGGTATCTGAAGGACACAGGACAGTGTGGGGGAGGGGGGGTTAGAGTTGGCTCTGGTGTCGGAGACTCCAGTGTGATCACACAGTCAGAGGTAGGAAAGCTCAACTAACCAAATGTAAATGTCCATCTGGACAGCAGCTCATCACCAATAATTAAGCATGTAACAGACACCTCATTGTGTGTGTGTGTGGCACTCACATCTCTGGGGTTTTGGACCGGTTCTTGCCATTGAAGAACTCCGGCAGAGCCCGTCGTTCAATCTCATGGATGCTGCGGAAGGAAGGCAGGGTGCAGTTAGGCCACACCCACCACTGCATTGCAACATACCTCTGAACACATCATGGTTTGATTCATCGAAAAAGCTTAAGCTGACTAGAAATCAATAATCACCAGATTTCTTATGGAGCACCAACACCTTGCAATACCTTGGTCTTAGTTTTGGGACTATTGGTCACGTTAGGCTTTTTCATTATATAGATATCTCAATTGCTTAGTAGATATCTCAATTCTTAGATAGATATCTCAATTCTGATTTTTGGAGACGTAATAGAGGGCATGGCTACTGATGTTCATGAGAAATCTGGTGGTGATTGATGACTGTTTCAGGACATTACGTTACATTAGTTAAGTTTAAAAATGAACCTTTACATAATGTTTTTATTAAGTTCTAATGGGTGTGAAGAGGAAATAACTCCACTAACATTAGGGCTTCAGTCTTGACATGTGGAGGTAAGAGTGAGCATGTGAGAGATTATGTCCATGCCTAATTTGCTAATTGCTCACCGGTTTGAGACATTCAAGAGGACACAGAATAGATAAATGGGGTACTGTACCTTGTTCTCTGACTTAAGAATAGAATATTAATCAACTTCATTTATCAAAAATAATCTCAAATGTAATTTTACAATCCCAATTAAAACCTCATATTTAGGCTGGGTATTGAAACGGTCCTTTTAGCTAAATGGCAAACTACAATTGTTTTGTGATATTTGACATCACATGTAGGCTTTGTTCTAATTCGCCGATGCTTTAGTTTGCCGTTTCTAAGTACAAAATTTTCATATGATGGCGGACAACCATGACAGCTCTCTGATCATGCACAACCTCTTCTAATTCATCAAAGCCAAAATGCTTTTTTATTCTGTCTCCTTTAAGGTGTGTTAATCTTCGTTAAGCGTTTTAGAATGTCCCGAAATCCACATTTCAACCTTCCTTCGGTTTAAAAGTGAGAGCCACTGCCTCACCAGTTGTAGTCAAACCAGGCAGCGTAGCTGGGGATGATGATGTGGTGGGTCTGTTCTGTCACGTTGTCTTCACCGGAGTCCACCAGGCGGTTCACCTCAGCCTTGCCCTGCTCTTCATCGTCCTGTGAAGGAGAGATGGACAGCTCAGCTTGGGTCATGGGGTCGGCTTAGGATGAATCAGCCCTCAGTGGATCACACTCTTCTTAAACATCCCATTACTCCAACACAGACCCACTGCTCCCACCCTGTCTGCCTGGCCATAGTAAAGCACCTATAGGTGTGCGCTATTGTGCCTGCTGTGTTCATCTCCAACTCCATACCATTCGGCCCATTTAAAAAATGCCTATGCTGTGGAAGTGTTGAAATGTAAATGTAACTGTATGAGTCATGGGGAGTGTTGGTGCTTTTACCTTGCCACCAGACGCCACAGAGCCATCCTCTTGCTCATCTGGAAAAGGTCAAAATAAGAATGCATTAGTATGGTATTAATGCACTAACACTGGCAACTTATTTGACAAATGATGGCAGGGGTAGGCCAGGCCATCTGGGACCACTCCACATCAAGGCACACCCACTATCAGAGAGGCACATAGACAGACAGGCAGGCAGGCAGGCAGGCAGAACCTACCCAGATCGGCCACAGTACCTCCCTTCACTGGTGTATTCTCACTGTCTTTCTTCTGGTTGACTGCAGGGCCCAACCAGGGAGTCCCCGAGTGTGTGTGAGTGAGGGAGGGAGGGAGAGAGAGAGAGAGGCCGACGAAGGACAGGATAAAAATAGAACAAGCAATTACTACACCGCCACCAACCAAGCTCCTTTAAAACACAACAGTCTGCAGATTCCTCAGAGACACAAAGAATGCCCGTCTCGAGCACCGAAGGACGCTCTTCACACAAACCAGGCAGCAAGAGCCTCTTTTAGACAGGCACTCCTGCAACAAGGACAACAGAGCACTGTGGACACGCATTCTTGCAGACAATGACCTGATGCTTGTCTGTCCTATTAGTGGATTTTCAAAGCTAAACGAAAATGGATCTTTTCTTTTAAAAAAAAAGCTCAGCGTTTGTGTAAATGTCCCTCACCAATATGGCATATCTGTAGTTCTCCTTCCACAGGCACTAAATGAACCACAATTCTCCAATTATTAAGCCACAACTAACAGACTACACATAAAAACACACACATACATGTATCTGTCCCTCCTTTGCCAACTATGACAAAACTGCTTATGCCAACGATGACAACTCAGAAATAGCCTCCTGTTGTCTATGACTGGCCGACCATTCCCATGAACTGTCTTTGAGTGGGCACTGCCAGTTGGGCCAAGCTGTCTGATGCGGCATACTTTTCCTACTGACCGTTCTTGGGTAGCACGACCTCCTCCATGCCAGGCACAGGCGAAGGGTCATCCATGTCCTTGGTGTCATCGTCCTGCTCGTCATCGTCACGATGTCCACGCCTCTTCCAGTGCAGCCCCGGGTTCCTTCCAGACACAAGCAGAGGGAATAAGCAACAATAACAAACATCCGAGGCAAGACCTTCAGGACAAACTGCTCATTACTTTTCGCCTTCAACTCCTAGATGTTGCTATGGGTGCACTGAGGAAGTGAAGGTGTATTAGCTCCAACCTCATCCTATGGCATTCTCTCCTTCCTCCCTCTCTCCACCTCTCCAATCTCCTCAGGCTCTAGGTCATGTGATGAGTGGAGGTGCTGATTCTTACCCCTTCTTGCCGCCTTTCTTGCGGGACTCGGCGGGGGTGCTGGGCGGGGATGGGGAGCGCCTCCTCTTCTTGCCTCCGGCCACCGACTTGCGGTCCTTGCGATCGGGTGTACGGGAAGACTGATCAGAAGCGTGGGGGTGAAGGATGAGAGAAAGAGCGAGAGGATGAGAGGATGGAACGGCTCCTACGCATGGCAGGGAGGTAGGGAGAGAGGGACGGACTGTTGAGCGGAGGGAGCGGGGGGGACAGGAGGAGGAGAAGGAAAATGCAGGGATGCAAGGTGACGTCGAAGGTGGAGGAAAAGAAGAGCTTGAAAGGATGGGTGAATCAAGATGACTACAAAAAATAACTACACAACCACTCAAGATACAAAACACACACACACACACACTCACTCTTTCAGCACCACACACACTCACTCAAATCTGTGTAGGCTTTCAACACCACACACACCCTCACTCAAACACCACACACACACACACAAATCAAGCCAAAAAGTGTCTCAGCAGCATGCACTAAGTGGCTGACTGCCTGAGAGGATGCCACTGTTCTCACTGAACACACACACACACGCTCCTTCCGTTCTTACCTCCTCCTCTCGAGGGAAGATGCGCTGGCGGAAGCTCACTGGTTTCTTGTTCTCGTCCACCTCATAGTCTTCCTCATTCATCCACTCATTGAAGGCGTCCGTGTCAAGGACCCATTTGGCGTGCACCTGTGGACAAGGCCAGAGACAGAGAGAAACACACAGGGGGAGGAAGAGGAGGGGAGGAGGAGCAGAGGTCAAAAAAGGACATCTGAGGAAAAGACCTTATGCAGCGTCTCCTGAGAACATTCCTGCTTACCCTCCACGGCTTCTCAGAGCTGGGTGGGTCTTCCACCTCCGCGTCCACATCACTGGTGGACACCCAGGTATCATAGCTATGGACAAATCAGAGGTGTGAACGTTCACACATCAAGGTCATGTGCAAAGCTTAAGGTATAAGGCTGACACCAGCATCTCCTACATCTCATGTCTATGCATGAGGCATAAGGGATAACACAGAAATAAGAAACAGAAATGTACGTCCATTATTAGGCAGAAGATGAGGTTTCTGGAATGCAGACACTCATTTTATGATAGTTCTGATTTGCATATGCATGCATAAAATTGTAAAATAAATTTAAAGTCATAACTTGATTTGCTTGTTTCATGGGTATAAGGCAGAACCATTGTTCCATTATAATGAAAAGCTTGGTGTTTACGCAGGGAGTTTATTAGATAAAACACATCAGAGCCACCTCAACATCCCTTACAAGTCCCAAAGTGCAAAAAGAAACCCTGAACTGATGGGAACACATCTCACCTGTCCGGGTAGAAGCCCCAGTGCACCAGCACCTGCTTGTCCTTACGCATAACAGGACGCAGCCACTCATCTGAAAAACATTTCACGCACACATGCTCAAACCTCCACGCTTGCCATGTTGCTATGAATGCAGGCAGATGCAGAAGCAACCGAGACAAACATCTCCAGAACTGAACTTGGTGCAAAGTAGGGAAAACATACAGAGAGGGTTCCTTCCTCAGACAAAATGTAAATTAGCCATGACTACAGGATGACTGCGCAGGTCAACCCCCTTGTTCAGCTTGCATGGTGTTTAGTGTCTGGGAGATTCATCATTTCACTCAACAGCTTGTCCCTCATGGTGTTGAACATCACTGCCTGAGCTGTTCAGCATGTAGTTTTATTGACAGAGAGACTAGTGCTAGTTTGACTAAATTCACGCTCATTTAAAAAGTTTGTGAAAGGCCCACCTTCCTCCTGCTGTGAAGGGGATGGATGAATGATGTGGGTGGCTTTGGCCTTCTCCTCAGTCATAGTTCCCTAAACAAAACACAGCAGAAAATAAAAAGGGGACAAAAAATAAACAAGAGGGTAAAACAACATTATGCAGCGAATGAACATGACTTGGCCGCAGTGACATCAGAGGACACAGACCATCATGGGTTTTCACACACAGCTATGTAAACACTGCACATGCTCCCATACTGCAGTATGCACAGCATGTAATGCACATGAGTTATGCAAAAATACTGTCATACAGCAACACTGCGAACAAGGCCACATTCCAAACATTTAGAAATACAACCAACAAATGATGTGGCACATCCACATGCATCTGAAGAATATTCAATTATAAGAGTGTCAGACTTCATATATGAGGAAGCAATACATTTATAATACATATCTTCAGAAACACAGCACATGTGTCGTACATGAATGTTTGTAGATGTTTGTACCTGATGCCTTTTGATGATGTCCTTCAGTTTGCTGGCTTGTTTTTGCTCCAGGTCAGACGAAAGATACACAATTGGGCGCGTCAGGCAGTTGTTCTGAAAGCACAATGACATTTCATTTGGTGACCTCCTTCACTCTTGGTGGGGACAGTTTCATGTCCTTGACCAAGCACCTAAACGGAATGGAAGTTGTCATTACCTGGACAAGAGTCTTCTCAACATTCATGAACATCTCCACATTCCTGTCCATCCTGGAAGGGTTCTGAAGGTCAAACCTACGCCTGTGAGTACACATAAGTTAGGCATGGTTAGAGGGTGAAAGTCTGTCCTTAGCTATGACCAAATAAACGCCTGCAATCCTCTGTCTTCCCTTTTGAGCACTGACTCACCAGCCTTGGTCACTCTTAAACTTGTAGGCAGATCCCAGGATGTGACACAGGGCACCTCCTGCCTTGAAGTCGAGGAAGCTTTTAGCCTGAATGAACAACAGATAAGCAAAACGAGAATAATTAGAGGATGAAGAATTCTCTTCCACTAGTTAAATGTATAAGTAACAAAAACATTTACATTGGGTCTTCTGTCTGTCTAGAAGCTATAGGCTTGAAAGCTTGCAAAAAGTTGTAACATAAGGGAACTCACAGGCAGTTTAGTGAGTGCTGGGTTGTTCACCCTTCGGCCAAAGGCATCCTCCTGGAACTGCAACAGCTGTATGACCAGCCCAGCTAGAGACTTGCTAGAAGGGTTGTCAGTCTGGACATACTACACAACAAATGACATAGAAAGAAAAGCAATGACTAATGATTTACAGAAGAGCATAAAGTAGCTCAACTAATGGAGTCTTTCAATAATTAAATCCTTCCAGGGTTTCTGAATCAATGGAGGGTGATACAACTATGTCAGTAATGTTTTACCATATTTTTTTTTTGACTTTGAGGGAGGATCTCCAATGTTTACACTCTCACTACAGAAGCACTTCACACACGGTACGGAGACGGCTCTGAAGTCTCTGGACGCCTTTTTAAATCAAGTGACCATCGCTGGTGTCAACAACCGCCTTTGTTTGATCAACCGAGGAGGTTCTCGTAAATACTCAAAAATAACGTTTCCGATCATCGAAATCATGCCGAATTGACAATATTCTCCTGTGTTAAGTCGCTCAACCTCAACCTGGTAGTAATGACACAGACCAGTGTTATCCGTTCTTCGATTGCTCATTTCATTCAACCCCATGTTCTACCACTATATGTTAGCTATCGAGTTGCTATTATCGGTTCAGGAAACTACCGTTAGCTAACGTTAATCACCCACTCCCTGAGCACGCAACTTATCACTTTTCAAAGATTACTGCTTTCTGGTCCTACCAATAATCACCATGAAATTTGTATCGATTACAATCTGAGGATTATCTGACGTCAGATTGCTTACTTTAGACTGCAGAAGGGCAATATCAAAAGGACCTACCTCAACCGTCTGTTAAATTATCCTGTGCGTTAGCCTGCTTCCCAGCTAATGTTAACGTTAGCTGGCCAGCTAAGACAGTTGTTAGCAATGCATGCTGCTCTCTGAGATAGTGCATTAACACTTTCTTCTCATCATATTACCAACTGTAAATAAGCATAGCTTACAACAATAAAGACCATGTGCAATTTGGGTTTGAATAAGCGAGCAAGTTTCATTTTATTTCCTTCCATCTAAGTTACCCGCCAGCACGCTACACAACCGTTAGCTGAAGTTTGTGAGCCATCCCCAATGACTAACCCAGTAAAGGTAGCTAACGTTGTCAAAACATTAGCTTACAGGCTAGCTGGTAAACACAATAAGAAAGCCTGTCTCACAAATACTTTGGCTAATGTGACCTACCAGACTTCGCGCTTCGAATCAATGATTATGCAAAAGCAAACCAGTTCGCTCAAGGACAAAACTTCCATAACAAACTTGCTAGCAGTACCCGAAGACAAATTTCTATTGTGTGATAGTACCGTTTGCTGGCGCGGGCCTTTCGATCAACGGGGGTTAACGTTAGGTAGCATCCTAGCTAGCATCAAAGGATGGCCAACCTTTTTGTAGTGCTTCCCGATCCATTGGCGCACACTCTCCAATTGATTAACAGTTTCGGAATTCTCCCAATATTTTGAAGAAGGCCCTCCATCTTTCTTCCTCCCGACCGAAGTTCCTGAGCCACTTTGACTAGTTGCTGGTCCCCCTGAACCAGTTCCTCCTGCTGCAGTCGCCGCTGTCGCCATTGTTTCTTGTTTGGTGCCCCTCTCTTCCACACGGCTTCCACAGCGACACACACCACACAAGTTTAAAAATGAAACTGCGCAGCCGCGGATTTAGGTAGGCGGACAGTGTTTAGACATATCTCGCGATACATTATGCTCATGATCAGAGTCTGGTCTGGATAGCCCACTGAAAGTGATCCTATAAAACAGAATACATGCTTCCACAGTCCACATAATTGCTTCGGGCTTAAGAGATTTAATTTAATCAGTTTGACTGGGTTTGAATCCAACTGAACCTATATAATATCCCTAAAATAACCTGAGGGTGGTTTGTTGTTACATATAGGTTATTTAACATAACAACATAATTAGAGCTGATGCAAGGCCAGAATATGTGGTATTACACAGTGTGGTGTTTCAAATGGCTTCAGAAAAGATTTTCATTGATGATGAAAGTAAAGACATTTGAATTTTGCTTTTTAAAAGGCACCCCTGGCCAGTAAGACACATTGGCCTTATAAAATTGATGTTGGCGTCAGTTACATAAACATGACTTAAAAACACTTGAAATATTTTTTCATTAAAAGTTTCAAAAATTCTTTTACTCGTAAACAGTTATTGTTGTAAAAAGTGACAATGTCAGTCTTACAAGGCCAACATGTCTTACCAGTCAGGGATCCTTGACACTTTTGTTTACAGTATTTTGTATGCTGTTTGAAGGAGACCTAGAATGGATGAATTGAGTATTGTAGCTTGTTCTCTGATGTTAAAACAGAATATGTTCAACTTTAACAAGTTTTACTTTCATCAAAATATGCTTAAGTGCAATTTTACAATTAAAACATTATAAGGCTGGGTATTGAAATGGTCCTTTTGGCTAAATGGCAAACACAATTGAACTACAATTGCTTTGTGCCAATGACTATATATAACATTTAAAATAGTCTCAGAGCAGCTTGACAGCTTGTGTAGGCCTATACATGCAGATATGCATTCTTTGACTGTTTTGACAGAGAAGCTCAGCAGATATGCAAGGTGATAACTCAAGAATAGTGGGTCAAGGAGTTGAGTCAGTGTCATAACACAGCCAGAACCCTCTGATTTGTCTCTAACCAGTCTAGACATATCTAAACATGCATTTGACCCTGCACACCTTGACCCCTGGAATCTACTGAATTATCAGTTAACACAGGTGAAGACTCTGGAAAAATGTCATAGCAAAGCTCACATATTGACTGGATCAACCTTAGCAGTTAATTTGTTCATGTATGTTTCAATTTATGATTGCCCATAAGCTTTATGTAGTCATAACAAATCTGAAAATAATTTAATATCCATTAAACTGTTACTCAAGTAGGCCTAATCAAGCACATGAAACGTGAAATGATGGTTTTTTTTTTTTTTTTTTATTTCAGCTAGACCACAGTGATTATTTTTGTTGCAGAGGGACACCCTTAGATAAATCCAAAGGCAGTCCCAGCGGTGCGTACCTTACAGAAAGGTACAGGTGCTGGAGTCCAAGCAGTATATGAAGAGGAAAAGAAAGTCCACTCTCGCTGAATCTCCCCTTCAAGTGGACACTCTCGCACCTGCAGATAAGGTATTGAAGTGAAAGTGGAGTGATAATGGCATGTTAATGTATGCAGAGTGCAATAAAGCTCTTTTACATCTGTGTGTGTTCCCCTTAAATTGGTTCACTTTTGTGTCATGCAGAACAAAAACACTATTCTGCAATCCACATTGAAATTCTGTGCCTACACTCTTGGCTAGTGTGGAAGCTGTAAACTGTATAGCGCGAGAGCTTGGAATTCAAAAACGTAACAACTATACCTCACACTGAACGCTGAGTGAAACTGCCAGCCTCATTCTGAGAACAAACCTTAACACACTTACACAAAGGCCGGCATACATGTGAAACTTTACTTGCCAAAGTTCTTGGTCATTGAAATGCTAAAGACACACACTCTATGGGGTCCTGGGATACATGTGTTTAATTAGAGCACAAACAACGGAGCTCTGTTGAGGGCTGTTTGGAAGCAAACACTGTGTTGGTCAGGGGAGACAGGCTCTGGCAGGCTATGCCTAAGGGGGGTGGGGGGTGGGGGGGGGGTATGAGCCCTGCCCATTTGTATGTTAAAATCAGTCTTTCCTGATACATGCCTTCACACACGCACATTGGAGCCACATGCACTGGCAGCTGTAGGACAGGAGAACAATACAGAAATCATACCACAAGGTAGGTTTTATGTCACCCTCTGACAGGTAGCTGTTTATCTGCTATGGAGAAAAATGCCTTGTTTTCTTTTCTTGTGTATATTTTCTGATATTCAAAGGACATTTGACCTGCCCCTCCCCCCCTGAATCCTTGCTCCTGGAATACCCGTGTCCTTTACATCTAATAAATATAATGACAAGATTAGGCATGCTTGTGTCATGTGAACTGAGATTTTTACAAACACTGTTGAATTCCGTACCTGTGATATTACAATAGCATGAAGGTGTTGTGCCTGCTCCTCCTCATTCAGCTTTTGGGAAATGGACTGTGTGCTACAGAAGTCCCTGCATTAGGTATGGTTTAAATAATTATTCTGCAGCTTTGAAGACTTAATCAGCCATTTAAAGCATTGGAGTGGATCATAATAAAATATTTAAGATACTTTGACCCAACCACCAATGTTTTTAGTTAATGTGGCTACGAGAGGCAGAACGACTCAGTCATCGACGTTCAACAGTTCCACTGCTGCCAAGAAGGCTATTGATGGCAACAGAAGTGGTGTGCTCCAGGAAGGCTCCTGTGCACACACAGAGGCTGAGACCAACCCCTGGTGGAGGGTAGACCTGCTGGAGACGTACAGAGTCACATCTGTGAAAATCACCAACAGGGAAGACTGCTGTGCAGACAGAATTAACGGAGCTGAGATCCGTATCGGTAACTCCCTCGAAAACAGTGGCAACACTAACCCAAGGTAACAGCTGTTGCATGTGGATTATCAAGCATAGTTTGCTCATAGTTCAAGTTAAATTTTTTGCTTTTATTTTTTGTATTTATATAGACCTAGGCAAATTAGCCATTTCTCTCACCATTTTCCACAGGTGCACAGTGATCTCCTCCATACCAGCAGGAGGAGCCAGCACCTTCCAGTGCAATGGGATGGAGGGCCGTTATGTGAACATCTTCAGTAGGGGCTACAGGCAGCATCTGACTCTGTGTGAGGTGGAAGTAAATGCCATACCTGTTCCTGTTGGTAAGGATATGGCTGCAAATGCATAAGCATAAATTTAAAAATGTCTTCTGAGATTACTTAAATGTTTTCTCTCATAATCACTTAGATATCCAGCCAACCATTCTTAATGTGCTGGAAATAGGTTATCCTCCAACTGGTAAGAAGTGAAATTATGTGATTTTTTCATCTATTCAACATTAACAATGTCAATTTATAAAGCCAACCAGTAAAAAATAGTTAAATATGAGACATGCTAAGCTCAGACATGCTACAGACGAGTTCCATAGGCAAGAATTTTGTTGTTGTTCTTCTCACAGAAAATGTGGCTTTGAATAAACAGGCCACTCAGTCATCACAGTACAACTATTTGGGCAGTCCCAGTAACGCCGTGGATGGGAAGCACCACTCCAGGTACAGCCAGAGGTCCTGCAGTCGCACCAAAACTCAAACCAGCCCCTGGTGGAGGGTGGACCTGCTGAAGCCTCACAGTGTCAACATGATAACCATCACCAACGTGGAGGACAATGACCCTGAGATGATTGACGGTGCAGAGATCCGAATAGGGGATTCCCTGGAGAACAATGGGAACAACAATCCACTGTGAGAACAGTGTTTTTATGGTTGCTGTGACTAAATGTTGTAAATGTAAAATATCCGATTACAACAATTTACACCTTTATTTTAATGATCAGTATTATGCATTCCCTCTTGTTCTTGCAGATGTGATGTGATCTCCTCCTTCCCTGCATGGGAATACAAAACATTTTACTGCAGGGGTCTGCTGGGGCGCTACGTTAACATCTTCCTGCCAGGTTGTGATAAACACCTTTCACTCTGTGAGGTGGAGGTCAATGCAAACCAGCAAGGTCAGAGGAGAAGTTTTTTTTTTAACACCTGGGCTACACAGAACTAGTATTTGAAGATTTCTTCTTGTCTCTTAGGGAAGGAAATTATGGATGAAAAACCACGACCTGCAAGAAGACAAGTAAACTCAAAGTGTCCTAATACTAAAACTGTGCTAGGTAAGACTTCAGTTTAGCTTGAAGAATTATCGACTATTTATTGAAGAACAGTGAACAGTGAAATTTCTTGTCTGATATTAGTAATACACAGTTCCATATCTCATTGTTAACTACTGTCTCAGTATTCAGTCACTTATAATTGTGCCATATTTCTCTGATGACCTCCTGCTAGAGAACGCAGCCACTGGAGGGACTGCAACCCAGTCATCCCAGCTGGACCGGCTGGGGGATGCTAACAATGCCATAGACCAAAACAGAAGCTCCACCTACTCAAATGGTGCCTGCAGCCACACCAAAGCTGAGATTGACCCTTGGTGGCGGGTGGACCTGGGAATGGTTCACAATGTCACCTTTGTAACCATCACCAACCGCGGGGACTGCTGCTCTGACAGGATCAGTGGAGCAGAGATCCGCGTTGGTAACTACCTTGACAATGAAGGCAACAGCAACCCACTGTGAGTGAGACTTTAATGGAGACTTGACCAATAATGTTCGTTTGTTTGTTTGTTTGCCTCACCAGCACGTATTTATGAAATGTTTGTGTAATGTTCCCAGGTTGTTTGTAACATAACATATTGAAGCATACATATTTCCAGGTGGAGTCTGCAGTCCCAATCATTCAGGGAGTTTCTTCTCATGACCTATAAGACAATATCAAACATACCCAAAACCAACCTGCAGACCTAGACACTTTATGTGATTACATGCATTATAGCCCTAATGCTTTACACAGAATAACTATGGTTATATTACACACCATACCACCAACCTTATATTAAATTTTGAATGCACCCAAATTGTTCATCCAATGGAGGTGACTCAATACTCTATCTCTGCAGGTGTGCAGTGATTCCTTACATCCCAGCTGGCCAGATTAGGACTTTCGAGTGTGGTGGGATGGAAGGGCGTTATGTCAACATACTGCTCCCTGGCCGAGAGAAATACCTGACGCTCTGTGAAGTAGAGGTGCATGCCAGTACCTTTCAGGCAGGTGGGCTCGTCTTAATGTTACTTTTTACACTTGTGGGCCCTCTACTAATAGGGGAAATTAACGTCAAAAAGGTGTTGTTGTACAGCAGATGGTTATCATTTTTCATACCATTATTAAATGAAATAGTGTAACATACTGTCTTTCCTGCAAATATTCCTGTCTGTTTTTTTCATTAGGCCCATCTTCATTAGTACCTTCTGATGCAGTACCTAACAAGGCGGCTCCCAACCCTTACATGACCTGGCTGTGGGCCCCATGGCAAAAACTGCGCCACCCGGTGGCTCGGAGTGGTATTGATGCCTTTTGAGTTTTGCAGAACTGTCCTGATCTGTCCTGTCCTGTCCTATTGTGATGTCCCTGCTCAGTGATCAACAGGCTATCGTGTCACTGTGGTAAAACCAAGCTGTTAGTGAAATTTAATAAAAATGGCCAGTGGTACTTGATGTTGGACAGAAAGAAATACACTTCATTTTGCATATAAAGAGTTATATTTCTCTCTACCTAGTGTATATCACAGTATTGTTTGTACAGTATGTCTACCTGTCTGTCTTGCTTTCTTTCTGACCATCTGAAGATAATGTAGCAGTGAAGGGGAGAGCTACTCAGTCATCACAGTTTAGTCGCCTGACCCACGCTGACAACGCCATTGATGGGGGACTGGATGCAGAGTACCTCTCTGGTTCGTGTGCCCACACACGGCTCCAGTCTGACCCCTGGTGGCGAGTTGACCTGTTGGCAGTGCACAAGGTGGAGTCTGTAAGCATCACTAACAGAGAGGACTGCTGTGAGTGGAGGCTTGATGGGGCAGAAATACTGATTGGGAATTCACTTGAAAACAACGGCAACAACAACCCAGTGTAAGTGGAGTACTATGCAGGTCCAGTAGGTACATCAGCTCTTCAGGACTCAGATTTCACTTTCCACATATAAAAGGGGGGGGAATTTTGTTCATGTGTATTTGTGCAGTGAAACGAGTAATGCTTGTGTATGCGTGTCATATATGTTTACATTTTTGTAGATGTGCTATTGTTTCATCTATTCCTGCTGGGGAGTCCATAACCTTCCAGTGTCATGACATGGTGGGAAGATACATCAACATCATCCGACCTGGATGCTTTAAGTTCCTCAGTGTTTGTGAGGTGGAGGTGCATGCCACGCCTGTGTCTGGTGGGTCTCCCTGTCCCTTACAACTGCTGTATTCACTCACACTAAAGCCTTACAGTCACTGAGATACCCTGCTCTGTAACACTTCCAACTGATGTAACAGGGTTTGTTGTCGTGGGTCACTACCAGCAACACTCTGTTGCCTTCTGTATTTTACAGAACTGTTCCATGCCAATGGAATTACATAAATGAGGTACAGTGGTGGCATATGATGATGTCAAATGTGAACCCTTGCTCTTTACTCACAGATGTTTCTCCTGCAAATACTGTAGAGAGTTATGAAGAAATGTCCTTGGAAACACAATGCCCTGATGTCCAAGTGCCAGGTAAAGAGGTGTAACACATGACAGATGCTAATCAGATCTGATCTGCATGCATTATGGAATGGCACTGAGGTTCTTCAATGTTTTAATCTGCTAATAATAATTCTTTTAGTGGCAGTTTCTAGAATGGCATGCTGCCATATTAGTCACTGTTTAGTGGTTGTTTCTAGAATGACATGCTGCCATATTAGTCACTGCACACAGCTTGTATGTAGCCTGAGATGCACCATTGCTATAAAAATGTGCAGCTATTTTACTACTGCGCTGATTTTACAAATCAGAGTTCCCATTTCAGTAATCAAATTCATAGTGAACAACAGGGCAAACAGGCACACATTTTCTTAATATGATAGAGCCTCCCAATGGTCCTTCCCATGTCTTTCGCAGTAGTACAGCAGCATGCCATTTCAGAAACATACAGTACATCTGTCTTGTGATATCTCAACCCCAGAGAACATTGCCTCTCAAGGAAAAACTACACAATCCTCTCAATACGACCACCTTGGAAATGCCTCGAATGCCATAGACAGAAACCGCAACCCATTATACCACACTGGCTCCTGCTCTCACACCAAGTGGGAGACCGCCCCCTGGTGGCGGGTGGATCTGATGAGAAACTACAAGGTGGCTTCTGTGACCGTCACCAATAGAGGGGACTGCTGTGCTGAGAGGATCAACGGAGCTGAGATTCACGTTGGGAACTCCCTGGAAAACAATGGCAATAGCAACTCACTGTAAGTCCCTGCTCATAAAACAAAAGGCTCCATCAACCTCTTGCAATGGAATTCAGTTTATAATATCATACAGTACATCTCCAAATCTTGGGGTCTGGTGAAATCACATATGCAAAAATACACATTTAATATTCATCAGATCTGAAGAAAGTAATTAGTATAGGCCTTTTTTGGACAGGTGTGGCGTTATATCAGACATGAAAGAAGGAGACACTGTGACCTTTATGTGCCATGGAATGGAGGGTCGTTATGTCAACATCTTTCTTCCCGGAAGAAGGAGATACTTAACTCTATGTGAAGTAGAGGTCGACGGCATCGGAGAGGGAACTCCCAAATGAAAAGATCCTGGAACTGTGTTTTTTTTTTCATATTAGGGCCTTATGGCAAGTTAGTTACTCTTGATACTGCTGAATTGTTTGCTGCTTATATGAGGAAAATAAAAAATAAGAATGTGCAATTTGTAACACACATACACTTTGGTACTGGGGATACTTCAAAATTGTTGTTTCATCAAAAGGTTTCACAAACCTTGTTAAGTTACTTTAGCTGCACACTCTACGCACTTGGGTAAACAAAATTAGGCAAGTACAATCTACCGCATGACTACAGATTTTTATAAATACTTTTCTTTTAAAACAAATACAGGTGAGGTAAGTCAAAGTGTTTCTCAATAGTGTATGCGTGGACTTGAGAAATGAGAAATGAGTCTCCTTGTTAATGTAATAATAATGTGTACAGAAAACACCTGATTTCTTTGTCTAGGAGTATGGTACAAATTTGTCCAGGCATACTATGGGCATGTGTGTCTTGCATGCCATAAAGTTTGGCCATACTAGGAAAAATATGTTTTAAGATATTGAGGCCCAAACAAGGCCTCCATCATAAGTCATGGGAATTAAAAATAAGTGAAAAATTATTTTTACAGGTGTTAGTTTATAGGCTACATTGTACAGACAAACTCTGAGATGGCAAATACAACAGACAAGCCATTCACTTCTAAATTCAACACTGGTTACATATCATTGCACACAATATTGTGAAACACTGTGACTTATTTCACCTGCATTTGATAAATGAGAAAAGCAGTCACAGAACTGATTAATGTAAACTGCGCTTGCCTCTTTTTCGTCCCTGTGTTATTGGCCTACCAGTTGGCTTCACTGTCCTTGCAAAACACGAGGGTAATGTTGCATTCCTACTCCTTACCAATAGGTGGCAATACATTGTTCAGTGATGGTTGATAATTTCAAAAGAACAAATCACACTGAGACATGAACCATGAATCCAGGAAGGGCTTTGCAGAAAGTAGTTACTGCATAAGACAAAATATGAATAAAACTGTGGCGTTCCATTGATAATTTATTTAATATTTTTTTTTCTGCTAAAACTGGGGCCAGGTGAGTATCCGTTGTCCGGTCATCCTTTTAAGAATAATGAACATTAATGTAGTGAGGCATGGTACTGACAGAAACAATCTGATCAACTCTGTCTTTATCATAGGTTTTTACATCCTTTCAGTCGACAGTTTTAGTTTGGAATGCAATCGTATCAAGACCTAATTTTGCAAGCAACTGGAGCCAAGGCTTTACGCACTGGTGCCAAAATACAAACCCTTTGGAGTGGCTATGGTGAGATAGTGAGAATACATTTGGAAGGCTGTGACCGTCCGTCAGTAGTCGTCAAACACGTGAAGTTTCCACAGGAATCTGCGCATCCAGGTGGATGGAATACCGACAGGTCTCACCAGCGAAAGGTGCGGTCTTACCAGGTGGAAACGTATTGGTATCAAAACTATACCACCAATGACGATTGCCGTACGCCCGCTTGTCTTGCAGCTAGGTCATTCGGGGATGAGCAGGTGATTGTCTTGGAAGATTTGGATGTGGCAGGATTTAACGAGCGAAGGAATAATGTGAATGCTGACGAGCTCAACGCTTGCCTTAGTTGGCTTGCAAACTTCCATGCTCTCTTCATGGGGGTTGAGCCGAAAGGATTGTGGCCAATAGGTACATACTGGCATCTGGAGACCCGCCCAGATGAGCTGGAAGCCATGTCTGACCAAGAGCTGAGAAATGCAGCCGGGGAAATAGACAATATACTAAACAGTTGCCACTTTAAAACCATTTTGCATGGGGATGCTAAACTGGCCAACTTTTGCTTCTCCGGAACTGGGAATAGAGTAGCCGCTGTGGACTTCCAGTACGTTGGGGGAGGCTGTGGGATGAAAGATGTGATTTATTTCCTGGGGAGTTGTATGAATGAGAAACAGTGCGATAAGAGGGTCCCAGACCTGCTGGACTACTATTTCTCTGAACTGAAGGTAGCTCTTGATGACCAAGCGAGTTTCAAAGACCTGGAAACGGAGTGGAGAAAGATGTTTGCGTTTGCATGGACTGACTTTCATCGTTTCCTGCTCGGATGGATGCCAGGGCATCACAAGATTAATCGGTACAGCAGGAAGCTTACTCAAGAAGTACTGAGCAAGCTGAAACAAAAGCAAAGTTGAAACATTTGGCTTGGGTCACGTATTGCAATGTAGCCTATACACCACTAATAAAGACAATGATAAAATATTTTAACTTATTACAAGTGTTGTCTCTCATTTGGCCATTTTAAAATTTGTATAATGATATAATCTCATAAAGTATGAAAAATGCAGGTCGGTTGTTTTTTTCTGATTTGACAATGGACATACCTGTACAGCATATTACTGAGCCACTGAACAATTGCTCTGCACTGGCACACAGGCAAGCAGTTATTTTACATATGTGTATTCTCTCTTAACAACATTACTAATATCAAGATCTAGGCTGTGTTTGTGTGGTGCTGTCTTTTTCGGTTTCTTTATTTCCTGCATGTCTTTCAAGGCCAAAACATGGTCAGAGTTCCAGTAATTCTTATTATGTTAGTTTTTTATAGGACATCTCTGAGATGAACCATGTTCCTGTACTGTAGGAGGGAAAGGTTGACAAAAGCGGACAAAAGTCACTGAAGAGAATCTGTAATGTAATAATTTTTTTATCCTTTATTTCGATGTTTTTATTTACTTTTTCACTTAAGCATACAGTTTTGTCCATTATTATCCTCAAGTCAACAAATAACAACACAACGGTTATTTTAATACAGCTAATATAGGACTAATTTCTCCAAAATTACCCGACTCCCCTGTAAGTGGTGATTAAAAAAAAAAAAACATAGCAACAACTTTACGCTCTCACCTATCTCTGTGGATTTGTTTGCAAACCAAAGAATAGGAACCTGCGATGATCATTTTGGAAGAGTTATGTTGACTGACAAGGTAATAAACATGGTTTTGGTCTCATTTGGTTGAACCTAAAAACGTTGCTAAAAAATGTTGCCTGTTGTGCCTTTAATGGCACAAATAGTCTTCAGGTCCTACAAGTCCCACAAATCTTGTGAAGGGATTCTATCACAGAAACACTTTCACTTGTCTACTGTTAACTGAGCTGCTTTACTGAGGTAAGGAACTTGTTTTTTTTTTTTACAGATAATGACATGGGTAATGACATAAATTAACTACTTAGTAAGTTATGCCATTATGTTTAACTTAATAAAAGTGCATTGACATTGGCTACATTCATGCGTGACATAGGCTAATTCCTTTACCAACCCCTTACATTTAACTAGCCCGATGCATCAACCGATTTCACATCGTTTCACTTCAAAGTCTGACACCTATCCAGTGTGATACCTTTGCTTCCCGGTGGGCAGATACTTTCTGCTTCAACCAATCACTTCATGTGTGTTACACACTGCCCGAGTTCAGTGGCATCGCTTTCAACCCTCCCAATGTTCACTGACTGGTCCGCAAAGCTCAGAGCTGGTGGAAACCTACGACACAGTGGTGGAGCTAAATGGGGAACTGAGCAGAAACACTAGGAGGTGCTGCCCTGGCTAACATCTCATTCCATCTCATTCTACTCATTCCTTCACTATTAGCTCCTCCTGCAGCTGTAGCCAGCCTAATACCAGCCTTTGTACCTTCGCTCAATATTGTATTTCGCAGCGATACTCTATCAGGAAACTCTCCATAGGCTTTGGTTTCCAGAACTTCATTTCTCATCGACCAATCAATGAAGAGTGTGTGTGTGCGTGTGTGTGTCCCACAACGGGAAGTCAACTAATCCCTATTGAGAGTATGCAGACTCGATTAGCACTATGCACCAAGTGATATGATGTGAGTCTGGTCCTAGTTGCTAAGAGTACTGGCCTATAGTAATGCTTGTTGGTCTTGACCCAGTGGATGCTTGCACTGTGCAAAAGTCCAGCATGAATTCCTTTAAGTCAACACTGTCTGCTGTTGCATGAATCCATTCCAAATGCATCAAACCTGAGCCTCACCTTTTTGTTTCAAACATCATCAGTAAAATCTCCATCCCTCCATCAGTTCCAGCTCACACAGTGGTGCAAGCCTCTCACATTTTAGTGCCAACAGCCTCTCCCCTTGACCTTGGCCTTTAGATAGCCATCACTACCCTTTATCGCCCCTTCCTTAGTCACTCCATAATAATGTCCTAATAAATCAATCTTCTTTCCCTCGGCATCATAATAAATAATAATCCATCCTCTTTTGATCCTGTGAGGGAATTTGGCCTCTGGATTTTAACACAACCGTGAATTAGTCAAACACACTCAGTGAAGTGAAGTACAATAATAATCCAGAGCAATTTGGCTGCCTACTATAACGGTGCCCGGGGAGCAGTGAGGGGTTATGACAATAGGCCATTGTTGCCCCATGATCTGATTTAGAATTGAGATAATGAAAAATGTAATTTACATGACAGCCATAGATTGAACATAGTAACATTTCACAACAACATTCTGAATATTGTCTTAATCATGTTAATATCTCAAAGGCCTGAGTAAACATACTTAGTTTTAGCCAGTGATGTTTCTTGATAGTTCCTGCCTCATCACTCTACCGTTAAGCATCTGCCTAATCTCTCTCTCTATAATTCTAAATAGTCTTGGGGGCCCCCTCTCAGTGCCAGGACATTAGAATAATATTAACCCCTCCAATCTGATTATGTATCATCATTCTGAACACTTATTGGGACTCAAGTCTCAATATGGAGACAATGGAGAACAGAGACCATAGCATGGCCCCAAAGCTTTCTGATAGAGAGGGTGGGGTGAGAGTGGAGTGTGCATACAGAGTGAGGTAATTGATCGGCATGCCTAGTTAGTAAACTGCTTCGGATGTGGAGCAACCAACCAAGATGAAGGTCAAGAGCAGAGGAGGAGCAGGTGAAGACTGAGCAGGGCCAGCAAGATAAGCTAGGCTCACACCCCCAAAGAAGAAAGGAAAGAAACATGGGAAAGAGGAGAAGCAGAGAGAGCAAAGATGTTCTATTGTGCCTCCAGTGGCAGTAGAAATGACCGAGGAAGAGAGGCAGACAGGAAGAGAGGAGTGCAGGAAAGCCTACAGGACCTGCTTGCTGTGGAGGACAGAAATCCATTTGGTAAGGGATGACTGAGTTAGGCTTCATCAAGATCTAAATCTGGCAAAGAGGAATGTAAAAGCAGAAACCGAGGGAAAACAAAGAAAGAGAAAATAAAGGGGCACAGGGTAGAGCCCAGGAGGAATAAGAGCAGAAAAGATCCTTCAGAAGAGGAAATTACAGACAAGAGTGACGGGTAAATGAGACAGGGCCAATGAGAACAGGCCCAGGAGCACTGGGAAGAACCATTTTGGAAATTCATAGCAGAAGCACCAGACATGTCAAATCAGAAAGGTTACTGTAATCCCCTGCTGTAATTATACTTGGCTATTTTAACTCTCCATTCTCTCTGTGTGTTTGTGTGTGGTAAAACATCCAGCTGTTCATCCTTGGCTCGGCTATGGGATTTCTCCAGGCCTTCAGAATTTCTTGTAAAATAAATTACTGTTATTATAGTTCACCTCATTTTTCTTTTACCCCTTTCCTTCACACATTGCCTCTCTTGTCTCTTCACTTTTTCATTTAGCATTCAACTCACTAACCATGACTCTAACCAGTCCAACTTTTCTACATTCTTATTAGTCTATATTCACATTTGTAGGCTAATGTAATGCTTCACTGTCATCCCATGTAAGTCCTATAAACACATCTGCTAAATAATCCACACATACATGTGGAAAAACCAATAGGTCACCCAGCCAGCCCAGACTTTTCAGAGATCTGAATTTTTCAGTTAACAAGATTGGTAGGCAGGGGAACTACAGATCGATGTTTGCTGTGCATCAAGGCTAACCAACAGCAGATCATGACCTTTCCACAGCAGCACTTTGCATTCACTCCAAAGGTCCGGGGGCTTTTGCTGTGCATCAGAAGTCTCAGCGGGCCCTGCCTGCCCGGAAGCTGCTGAATGCCACCATTATGTCCACAATGGTTTGAGCTAAACATAGAAAACACATCCACATAGGCCACACATCCACCCTGAGCCTGCCTGAGGAACAGAATTGGCTCTCAGTTTATTTCCCACTACATTTGTAACTTTCAAGCATCAAATACATTTCCTGATTCACCTTCTCTCTGTAGAATACAGATATATGTATAGACATATATGTTTTAGTATCATGATAAAAAAAATAAAATTTAAGTCTAAGCTGCAACATAATACTTAACCGAAAACACTGAATAACAGAAAGCAAGTAGGACCATGTTACCTTAGAAGTTTTAATGAATGCTTATCAATACTTCAGTTTCATTAGACAACAGGGTACAATTCAAACCACAGACTCTAGTGTCTACATAAACATATATGGACTGTACAGCAGGTATGTGTGTGTGTGTGTGTGTGTGTGTGTTTGTGTGTGTTGAGTAGTGTGCTGCTGCATAATTATTTATAGAACTCATGTGCTATGAAGAGGTGATGTATAGTTTGTCTGCATATCTATGTGTGCATCTCTCCCTGTGTGTGTGTGTGTGTGTGTGTGTGTGTGTGTGTGTGTGTGTTCAATGTCAATAGAAAGCCATCTTGTTGTCAAGCCAAGTGTATGTATGGATCTGAGCTGGTTTATGGGCATGATATGCAGTTATATTTCTATTTACAGACAGTCCAGTTAAACCAAATCTATGGAACAGCCATCTAGATCACACTACTGCTTGCCATTCTCCTTTCACAGCGCCAAGGACTTCCACAAAAACAACCTGTGAAGAACAAAAAACAGACAAGCTCTTACACTTTTACTGTGACTTCATCTCAATGGCCCAACCTGAATCTGCAAATACTGGCCTGAATTAGCTACAGAGAGTATTTTAACTCATAGCCCTGATTTGAGGTCACTGGCAGCTGTCGCTCGGGAAGAAGACAGAGAGGATTTGGTACAACATAAACCACAGTCAGCCGACCGCTAATGTTGACAAATAGTGAGCTGACCGCTAACTTTGACAGATGGGACACAGAGACTCACTTTTACTTTCATTTGCGTTGCCGTTGGCTACCGGTCCGCTATTCGGTCTATGTTGAACCAAAGTTTCTCATTCTCTAGTGTCAGCACTCATGACTTCCAACAACAGGGCCAGGGGTTGAAAGACTCAAGAATATTGCTTCAGGTGAGGCTTCAGAGCTTAAGATTAGAGACACTGGGATACAGCCAAAAAGTGTTCAATTAGCAAATCAGCAGAAAAGTCAGAGGGGCTAATCAGTCATAATCAAAGACCAGAAGAGACCGTTTTAGAAATGAGTATAAACATGTGTGTGTGTGCTTCGCCTTGGAAGTACCTTTCACCAGTCATAACGGGGGCGTGAGTTGGGCCGCTGGTGGTGGTGGTGGCGAGGGGACTCGTGTCGGGGGGCAGGGGGCGAGGCAGAGCTCGGGGGGGCAGTGAGTGCCAGCTGCTGGCCAGCTCCTGCCCTCCTGTCGCGGCTGTAGTCAATGGTGCGTGAGCCGGGGGGAGCGTAACGCCCCACTCCTCTCCTCCACTCCTCATCGAATGCCGCTGCTTCACCTGACACAGGCAGACACATGGAAATCAACGGGTAGGGGGCATACACAACACAAGAGAGAATCAGGCTTTGATAACTTTCCTAAAACATATGCATAATTCATATGAATACATTTATTTTCATATCTTTGTTTATGCCTGATCACTTCCATGCAACATCAAATACCTAATTTATCTAATTTATCCTAAAATTTTACAAGGAAGAGTGAATTTGTTTTCTATTTAGTTGAGATTGTGTCGTCTTCATATTTTCTATACTTGACCCACTCAAATATCAATCTGATTGTGATTAGAGGTATTCAAAAATAGGGATTAATTAATATATTGGCCTGACTCCATAATGATCCGTAAAATATATGAATCAATCTTAAAGGCTAATATACTTACTATAAACATCTCTCCATGTATGGAAAACTGCTACACAATATGTCATCGATCATTCTGATAGAATCTAATTGGATTGAACAAAATCCTTAGCTTAAAACTAAATCAAGATGCCGTATCAGTGCCAAAAACCCAGGCCTACTGTGGTTCATGTTCAGTACCTTACAGCCAAACCCACTCTTGGATGTTCCTCTGACTTGACTCACTCTCATCCAGGTTGATGAAGTCCTGCCTCTCCTCACGGTCACCCGTGTGGCGGTTTCGGGAGCGTTCCATCACGTGTCCCCGCTCACCAATATGGTGGCCGATAGCCATGCGCTCCATCCCACTCTCACTGTCCCGCATCGACTGACGAGTCTCTCGCATCTAAAAATGTAGAAAGAAAAAAAAACACACAAGTGGTGAAAAATCCTGAAGTTTTATTTTTATTTATGTTTTGAGAGCTTCTTGGTTGGCATGGGTTTCAGTGTGTACCAACTAGTGTTCATTTATGATTTGAGAGCTTTTTGGTTGGCATGGGTTTTAAGTGTGTACTAACTAGTGTTCATTTATGATTTGAGAGCTTTTTGGTTGGCATGGGTTTTAGTGTGTACTAACTATTGTTCATTTATGATTTGCGAGCTTTTTGGTTGGCATTGGTTTCAGTGTGTACTAACTAGTGTTCATTTATGATTTGAGAGCTTTTTGGTTGGCATGGGTTTTAGTGTGTACTAACTAGTGTTCATTTATGATTTGAGAGCTTCTTGGTTGGCATGGTTGGTTTCAGTGTGTTGTAACTAGTGTCTGGTGCTAACGAGTGCAATCACTGTAGTCGTGAAACGATTTTGGCGGCCACAGGAACGCTTGGTGTTGTTTTGAATTAGTCATACTTACTCCGCCTGGTCCAGTTCTGACCTCACTGGTCTGCTGGTAGACTTTGGGAGCTCCAAGGTCCAAAGAAGAGTAGGATATCACTGTGGAGGAAGAGAAGGTCTGGCAATTTGGGGAACCAGACATTCTCTCCTAAAAAAAGAAACACACACATAACATTGATAAGACAAGAGAAGAGATGGCAAGATGATACTCTATTTACCCCAAGAGAAATTCAGTCTAACAACCACACTGCCCATTGAAAACAGGCACACAACACACACACACACACACACACGTGCATAAGCAGCAACCTGGCACCCCCCCCCCTTCAAACATAAATAAGATTGATTAAAAATGTAAATGTTTTAAATAATATTCTAGTACTAGACTACAGTAATCATCATGGCATGAAGTATTAGACTTTAGAAATACTAGTTTATGACCATGTGTCAGATGAGCCTCGATCCAGAAAACAAACATTTACCATATTCTCCATCATTCCGCCCATCATGTCAAACATGCCCATGAAGCCTCCACCCTTCAAACAGACACAACAGCAGAGTCAGTCTTTCCATGACTCCTTGCCACTGAGATTGAGACATACATTGAGATAGATACTGTGACCAAGTATGAACGTGCCGTAGTGAGATTAAAAATTGAAATGGAGTATGAGATTGAGACAGAGAGAGAGAGTAGGGGTGGGATTGTGTATGAATGAGTGTAAGAGTGTAACACTGAGACTGAGTATTAATGCATAACAGAGACAATGAGATTGAGACACAGATTGAGTATGAACGTGCCACAGTACAATACTGAGATTGAGTATGAATGTACCACAGTACAATACTGAGACCGAGTATGAACCTGCCGAAGTACAATACTGAGATTGAGTATGAATGTACCACAGTACAATACTGAGACCGAGTATGAACCTGCCAAAGTACAATACTGAGATTGAACATGAACTTGCCACGGTACAATACCGAGACTGAGTATGAATATGCCACTGAGAGACTATGAGGTTCTGACAAATTAAGTATGAACATGCCACTAAGATAAAATGGAGACTTAAACTGAGTATGAACATGCAACACAGGATATGGTACTCACCATTCCCATCATTCCAAATGGGGCAAGAGCGCTTGCCTGGGGCTGTGGAATAGCGTGGGTTTGGGTTGGGGGTGGGGGTCGGGTGAAACAGACAGGGTGCCATTAAGGACTATGACTACACAAATAAAATCAATACATATAGCCACATGGGGCACAGGGATCCAAGAGTACATGTGTCTGTGCCCCAAAATACCACTGAGAGCTTACAGTTCATTTATGTTTTATGGGTGATGCATAGAATTTAAATAGGCTGTTTATCTCCCGCAAGTCACACATGAGAAACTGCAATACAAATATATTTCTTCCACAGCAACCACACGCACTGAATCGAGGTTTGCGCTCATTGCTCATCGCTGTTCTTTAGCACAAAAGCTGAGACTGGTAAGAAGGTTCTGGAAGGTGTCTATGAAACTAGTAGGATGTTGGAAATTGTAACATTGTATGCATTTAGCTGGAGCTAATTACACTGAACCACTGAAAGGTCTATGGTACCTGGAGGGGTCTTCGTGGATGATGCATTTGGGTAGCGAGGGGAAAAGCCTCAAAGCCGAAAGGATCAAAAAGGCTTCGCATCTGCTGTCTGTGGGCTGTGAACGGATCCCTATATTAACGGAGAAGACGAGACAGACGATTAATCACACGAATAGTTACAGATCTTCAGTGTTACTGCGAATGTGTTGCAACTGTTTTAAAACTTTCATCGTTTCAAGGCACATTCCACACAAAACTAAGTAATTCAAGAACAGTACCACAGTATCGGAGATAAAACAACGTGCTTACGACCCACAAGCAAGCAGCAAGTTAGTATAACTTAACCAAACATGGTGAGCTACTCACATCATGAAAGGACTTTCTTCAGCATCACCAAGGTATCGGAACATGTTGGTTTACCACACAATGCGGGTAGGACTTCTTCAGTTCGACGAGTCTATGTTGGCCAAGTATAACGCCAACGACCTTTCCCAATACTACACTCACTTTCCTCCACACCTACCTGTCAGTTACTAACGTTAATTGGAAAGAGTAGCTAGCCAACCAGCTGTCAAATGCTAATTAGCTAACTACCCCAAACTAGCTATATGGTCTAAATGTGACGGAAACGTACACTACCCGTAAAATTACACCGTACGCTTCTCACTGATGAAACAATTGACCAGATGACCGGGAACATAAGTATCCAGGTGAGCGTCCAATGAATCCACAGTTCGTCTTCGAGCACAGTTTGCTAGCTACAAACCAAGCTAGCAAATATTAGCAAACAACTTCTGATAAGGTCAGCTAGCGTGCAACATCTTGCACACTAAGAATTTGGGTTTGTTCGTTTTATATGAAATCTTAGAAAATTGAGGCAGTTGGTTGACTGTTTCAAACGTTGCAATCGACACAATCCCTTAAAATGAACCTTCAATGTTCATGAGCAAAACATCTCTTCTTCTCAGTTGACTGCACTAGAAAACGGAAGTCAAAGTGACAAAGGGAGCTTGTGCTGCGTCAGGAGGAAAGCGTAAACAGTGCTGTTGATCAGGTTGACATCTACAATTAATGATATTAAAAATACAGCGTATTCATGACTGCAGACGAATGTTTGATATCTTAACACATTCACACTTGATATAAGGATTTTCAATTAAATTTAAAAGCAAAACGACAGCACCAGGGATGAGAGCGGGGGATGGTTTAACCCGTGAGAGACCGGAGGTGACGCAAAAGGCGATAGTGGTAATAACTGTGATGTTGAAACAGTGAACAGTTTCTTTTCATGGTTCTGAGAAATTGTTAAATGTGGCTGTTTTCCGATGAGAACCTAGTGATAAACTATTTTCAGTGTTTTTATAACGTTAGCATTCTGCCCTAATAAAATTCTGACAAAAGAATTTCTGCGTCTGTGGTTCCTACGTCATTACGCAGAGCAGCCGCAGTTGCAAACCCGGACGTAACCAACGCCTAGTTGCCGGAGAGAAACGGTAAGGTTTTAAGCTTGAATATTGATGATGTTTATAATGGTTCTGGATTAAATATGGATTGTGAGGTTCAGTGGTGCGTTTGATCAAATGAGAGAAGTGATATTTATCTCCTTCGGATGTTAATAATGAATTTCATATGTGTTTGTGTCTCTCGAACGAGTCCAACCTGCCTCTCCCAGCTTTCAAGTCCCAAAATGGTTTGAAATAATTAGCCAGCCAGCTAGCTAGCATAACTAGCTCCATAGCTGGCAATGGGGGAACCCTTTGACATACCGATAGCAATTAGCATGGTTTCGTTTTGACATGTATTGTTAGCCAGTTGTGACATATTTCTGAAAAAATAAATGTATAAATTGTACCACGTGAGCTATAAAAAACAGGTAAGATTAAGATACAACAATATATGCCCCTAGGTGTTGCGACCACTTGATTGTTTCTTGAAGTTGACCAGACAACGTTAACGTTACCTATGAAACCGGTCTGATCAATGCGACTAGTCATACTGGTGGACTGTCTTAACGTTACTTGAAGTTTCTCTTGTAACAAGGATTGATGTTAAGACCTGACCATCATAACGACATCCAACAGCGACAAATTTTCCAGCTGTCAGAGACATACCATTAGTGTATGTGTAATATAACGTTAACTTATCCAAGTTAATGTTAAAGGAAACGGATGACGTTAGTGTAACATTACCGTTAAGCGACTAATTGCCAGCTCGCCTGGCAGTGATAAAGGGTAGGTGAAGATGAATTTAGTTTGAAAGTGACATTACAGAACTGATACCTTAATTGTCAACAAAACTGAATCCATAAGGGTATGGCTTGATTATCTTGTAGACTTCTTTCAAAACGTATTTCTCGGTCCAGGTTTAACAGTAACGCTTAAGTTGGGGAACCGATAATCAACATTACGTAAACCTTGGCCAGCTAGTGTCCTCGGCGGTACAAAGGCGCTCAAAAGCCAGATCCGAGAACTTGGTTGTATGTGCTTGTCTCCGGTGTCACGTCAAATATGCGGAAGTAAATGTTTTCATTTGTCAGTAGCACGCCAGTCCATGACCCGTATCTACCTATTGTCTATCTACATAAACGTTATATGTGCCCCCGCGGAGGCATCTGTCACATTGCTTAAACTCAGTGACGTACATTGACGAGCTTAGACTGCATACCTGTCCTATGAGGAGCAAATGTCTCAGTCTATACTCGCAGAAATACAACTAACTGAATTCCCCTGATTGTAGTGTGCGGAATCAGCACAAACAACCTGTTAAGCACTTAAGTCCCTTCCTTGTTGGAGCCATATCTTATATCTGAGCGTTGCTATGAACACTCAGAGATAGCTTATTTGGTAGACTAAGGTTATTGTAAAAAACGTCTTGGATGTTGTGGTGTTTTGTATTTAAGTTGTTTTTCATATCCATAATCTCAAGTTGTCTCACATGTACAGTTTCTTTATTTGCCCAGTTTCCCCATGCATTACATTGATACTGTTCCTTTTAGTGCTTTTCTGCACACACACAGCCCACCCAACAAATACACACTACACCATTCTCATTTCCCTGCTCCACTGTGTGTTTGTGTGTGTGTCTGTGTGTGTTTTTACTGACACGACTTTTGCTCTTCCTGTTTATATGCTGTCTGTTATCCTTGCAGTCTGGCTGCCTGTCTGTAAATTTTTTCTCTCTCTCTCTGTCGCTCTTCTTCTCAATGCAAAGTGCATTTCTCTTTTTTGTCTTTGCAGATGCAGACCATAAAGTGTGTAGTGGTGGGGGATGGTGCTGTGGGGAAGACATGCCTTCTGATCTCTTACACCACCAACAAGTTCCCATCTGAATATGTTCCCACGGTAAATAATCTGAGTCTTTAGGGGAAGCTGCTGGGGGATCGAGAGGGTTTGGGTTGGATTGGCAGATGTCAATGTAATGACACCTGAGCACAAGGAAAATAACATAGGAGGTGGATATAGAAGGTGAAGTTAACCTTGACCTCAGGAGGTGAATATAGAAGGTGAAGTTAACCTTGACCTCAGGAGGTGAATCCCAATGCTCCCAAACCCTAACCTCTGAACCCCCCAAACAACAAAAACAATTGCTACGACTACTTACATTTCTATAGCGCTCTTCAGTTCGCTCAGAGTGCTTTACAGTGGAAGGGGGAGCTCAGTAACTCATTAATGGTGAAGTGGATTGATGACGGTTTAGGCTTGGTGTATTTAGGGCTTAGGGGAGATATTGGATCTCAGTCAGCAACTCCTCTGGTTGAGTGACTTATGAGTTCTGTGGATGAATGAATGGCTGCACAATGCTGCTGTGCAAGTATGGCCTGTGGTCCCACGTTGGCTTGTTCACAGTGCTTGCCTCTGTGCCAGGCTCTGTGCCCCCTTAGATTCAGCTTGGCTTGGTCTGTGTGTGTGTGTGTGTGTGTGTGTGTGTGTGTGTGATTGTGTGTGATTGTGATTGTGATTGTGTGCACACCTTGTGTTGTATATCTAGCTTAGACTGCCTCCGGCAAGCAGCACTTGCTGTGGTTACAGAGAGAGGAGCTGCAGAAGTGCTCATAACCGCACAGTGCACGCCCTGCTCACAGACACACAGGAAGAACTGCACAAGGTTACTGTTGGCTTTTCTTACAGGCCCAGGCCTGTTTTTCTCTCTACGCCACAGGCTGCCTGTGAGTCTGAAGGCCGTCATGTGGGAGTGAGCAGGCCCACTTGGAGCCACACCAGCACAAGAGGCCATTGAAGCTCTCAAAAGAATGTGTCTGCTTACATATAAATGGCATTTCTTTATGATCATGAGTCAGTGGATAGGAGAAGAGCGTTCATTATTAATCACTGAGCTTCAGTTCTGTTGTCTGGAACTGGCACATGTACATATGACACAAATTGCTTACTAACATAGACAGTTGGAAAGAGTAGGCTGCAGGTTTCTTGAAAAATCAGTTTGTTTTTGTTTTGCTTGTGAAAGTTATTTTTAGGTGCATTTCCAAGCATAGTGTTTGAAACAGTACGTGTGGTTTTTGCCTCTCATGCCTCTCATGGTCTCAGTAAGTCTCCTAATGGAAAGGGGGGACTTTAAACTTTAGTCTGATTTGCCATTTGAACTCTAACAGGAAACAGCAGCAGGAAATAAACATGCGTTCAGTTTCTTTTTTGACAAAGAGTCCAGAGATGTCCAGAGTTTCTGGACCTAGCTTACTCTTTAAATGGCATATCAGCCTAAATGGCCTCTTTTGCACACACTGCCAAGGAACGGTGGAAGTGTCACTCAGACACACATAAGAATCAAGTATTAGGCTTATAAATGTAAATGTGAAGCTCTTGCATTATGCTCTTTAGACTGAGAAGAGGAGCACAGCTGAAATTTCCCATCCACCCAAGGAGTTCATTTCCTGAGGATTTGGGCCTTGCTTGGTCCTGAAGTTACACTGGATGTTTATTGCTGGGGGAAATCCAGATGCAATGCTAGCCAGTTTAAAAATTCCCCTGCAGGACCATCTGAAGCCCTTTGCAGGAAGCTTTCTAATCTAGGTTCCTTAGTCTAATATCATCTCTGGCTCTTCGCTTGCACAGCCTACTCAAACTTTCTGTCACTCCCCAGGTGGTGGATTAGGTATTCTCAAGCTTCACCTCCATCCACTGTGGCGATTTTGTCTGTTATTTATTTATTAAAGAGTGGTGTCGATAAAGATGGGCACCTCAAGGCAAGCTTCCTCAGGTCCATGCTCCCCACCCATCATATCTCTATTCTCCACTAGTAGGACCTGCCCCACACTTTGCTGTTGCTGTTGCTTGTAACCTCTGACCTCAGCTACTTCTCTGCTCTCCCACAGGTGTTTGATAACTATGCAGTGACTGTGATGATTGGAGGGGAGCCGTACACACTGGGACTCTTCGACACAGCAGGTGAACACCTGGGGGGTATTCCAAAGGGTATTTTCTGGCTTAACTGGGTTTGTTAACCCAGAGTAAGTGGTAAACCTGGGTTTGTTCCAAAATGGTCTGGATAAGTAAGTCACTATGGTTAGGTTATGTTCGGGTATATGTTCGGCAATAATTGAAGGCATGAGCAAGCAAGTAAATTCATATGGATACATTTGTCACATTTAAATAGAAAGAATAATAAGCTACCATAGGAATGGTAATTTTCCATGAAACAGTACACTGTAGGCTATCTACCAGGCAGAAAACCATATGTGTTACCCATAGAGGACTGCATAGAGGCACAGTTTTGCATTTCAAAGGGGGAAGTGGCCCCGACTGCGAGAAACTCAAACCTAACAGTAATTTGCTTCTCTCATTATCACTGTACAGTGACTAATTTTCAACTTTTCTTTGCAACAGTAACAGGTGTTGGCATGTGGAAAAACACTGACGTTTGCTTAGCATTGCCTATCTGTATGAGTGAGTTTTCCTTAGTTTGATTATAGGCTACCGCTAAAAAGACAGCTTCTCCGCAAAGTCTGTGCAAGCGCTGTGCAAGGCTTATTGAGTCACGCAGTGACAGTCTATTGTACTGCATCGGAGGCTTCTGTATCCCGAATATGATCGGATATGAAATGTTGGATTTGTGCGCATCTAAACACTGTATCCATGTGTGGCAGTTGTAGGCCAATGAAACGTTGCTGGTTCATTTTAACAAAAAAAAAACCAAAACCTTTTTAGCGCCCTCCATATTTTTTACACTATATTTTTGTCTAGTCTGTGAATATTAGACGCCCCCCCCTTTTACAGAAGTCAAATTAATGCACACTCACTTCTCTCTGGGGTTTTTTTGCAACTGGGTTTTTGTACTGGCCATAAACCTAACCGAAACCATAGATATTAAGATTAAAATAATAGATGACAATAGATTTCATTTGGGTTTTGCAAGGAGAGGTTTCAGTGTCGGTACCAGAGGAACACATTGGCCAGGATGATGTGCAAGATGGTCAAAGAGTACATGATTGAATCCATCACTTCAATAAAAAAAAAAACAGACGCCATTTTATAATTGTTTCCCCATTGCATGCTTCGTCTGTCTGTTAAGACAAACACTGCATTACACATCCAATAATGCCATCTAGCACTGACAGGTTGCTCTTCTATACATAGCACCTCTATCGCTCGTAGTTTTAAATACTCCAAATATCTCCAAATGGTATCTCTGACCAATCATCGCCATCCTATCTATATTTAACAACGACAATATTAATTGTGCCCTTAACTAATAGCCTACAACACTGGTTGTAAAATAACGACTGAACAACTTTTTTTTGCTATTATAATTCTGTCCTCTCATAGACTAAGCCCCTGAAAAGTACATTGCACATTGTTTAATCATTTTCACTTATGGTTTCGACTCTCACTAGATGATACCTTTGAAAGTTTGCTGTCAACATGCACAACTCTAGGTTAACCTGGGGTTGATGGAGCTAATTTCTTTTTTTTTTTTGCTGACTTCTGGAATTTTGTAGCTGACTGCTCAGGTTTTGTCATCACAGGTTGTCAACCTCAAGTTCAGACTTTAACTCCGTGTTTGTTAAACCTCCTTTTTAAACACACCCCTGAACTCCCACACATTCAGTGAATACACCTGAGCATGTGTCACTGAGTGCCACCCACCCATGAAGGCTGAGCAGATGGCAGATGATCTCTGCATGTCTTTATTGGATTACTGTCATTATTGATTGATGGGAACTCTGTTTAACACATCTGGGTTTTCATCAATAGTCTTCTAGACACATATGCACCTTAATCACCTTCATTTTGTTCTTTTAAATCTGCCCGTTGGTTGTTGTTATTATTTACTACATGCATTTACAGTTACCTGATTATTGCCAGTTGTCAGTTTATTGTGATCATGCACTGTCAGACAAGCATTTGATGCAGAGTGTTGCATCTGAGTTATACAGCCAGACGCAGTCAGTGAACTGGTTTCCCGGACATGAAATTGAGCCTAGGCCTAGAGTAAAATCAAACCTCAGTGAAAATCCTGAAATGCCTAATCCACACGCAGAAACCAGGCTTCTAGTGTGTTAATGGAAAAGTTCTCTTCCCCCTATGTGGTAAAAGGTTTCATTTTTGGTTAAACTTGTGAGAGTTAGCAGGAGGAAATGATCACGTTTGTGTTTGTTGTTGTCCTCAGGTCAGGAGGATTACGACAGACTCCGGCCCCTCAGCTACCCACAGACTGACGTCTTCCTCGTCTGTTTTTCTGTCGTCTCCCCTTCCTCTTTTGAGAACGTCAGGGAAAAAGTAAGTTCTAATCTCATCTCTCCTCTCCTCTTTCCTCCTGCGTTGCTTATCTTGTGCTCAGTGGCTCGTTCATTGATTGGACTGAGTGCGTTATTGTCATCTGCTGGCATGCTGAGCCAAAGCACACACACACACACACACACACTTGGTCAGTGATGGACCAAGCAGCCAGTGTGAATATAATAAATGACTGTGTACTCTGCTGGGCTGTCTGTGTACTCATTGTTCCTTGTCAAAAGAACTCAGTTTGCTAGAAATATTTGATCTGCTTATTTTCATTAAATCTATACATGATTCTTACTCATTCCATTCTATCTATACATGATTCTTACTCATTGAAATTCATATTTGTTCCTGTGACATCTTGTTCTCTCTTTCTGGCATCTTCTCTGTGTTTTACCTGGGTCTCTCTCTCGCTCACTTTCTCTCTCTCTCTCTTTCTGTCCACCTCTTTAGTGGGTGCCAGAGATCTCTCACCACTGCCCCCGCACTCCCTTCCTGCTGGTGGGTACTCAGATGGACCTGCGAGACGACAGCAATACTGTGGAGAAGCTGGCCAAGAACAAACAGCGCCCCATATCGCCCGAGAGTGGCGACAAACTGTCTCGGGAGCTCAGGGCCGTTAAGTATGTGGAGTGCTCTGCTCTCACGCAGGTATATGTCATGCTCACACACACACACACACACACACACACACACACACACTTGCCTGCTTGCCTGGCAATTTACCCTGTTCTTCTCTCTCTTTTCTTCCTTGTCTTCATCTTCTCCTCCCCTCCTGCAGAGGGGGCTGAAGAACGTGTTTGACGAGGCCATCCTGGCAGCCCTGGAGCCTCCAGAGACCAAACCCAAGAAGCGCTGCGTGCTTCTATAAAGGACAAGCCTAGGGGAGGCTGACCTGAGGAGGAGATTCAAACATAGGAAATGGGGTGGTGTGGGGTGGGGTGTCAGGTGGGGGAGGGATGGCGAGCCAAATGGGGTGGGATGTTTAAAATCTTGGGGGGTGGGCATTGAACAAATATGTGTTTGCTGAAACTTTGAGTGTGTCAACAGGAGAGGGAGAGGGAGAGGGAGTGTAGATACTGTACTGTGCCTTTTCTGCAGTCTATCCACCGCGCGTAAAAAAGAGGAATGGGAAGAGCGGCCAAGGGGGTAAATGACTGATGAGCTTCTCAGACTGGCGCCGACGAAATGGAGATTTTTCCATTTTCACATTTTCTCATGGGACCAGGAAACAAAATGAAAAAAAAAAACAAAACACATGGCCTCCTTGTAAACTGTGTTTAAACCGCAAACGTTTAGATATTAAGCACTGTGAATACTTAGTTCTCAGTAAGTCTTGTTGGGAAAAATGCTTTTGCACAAGTAGTCTGTTTTTATTGAAGTTGACCTGTGGAGTTGTTTTTTGATCTCTGGTGAATAGAATCATGTTGCTCTATAAGGTTATTGGCTTCTCAATGTTTGCCAGTAATAGTTCTAGGCTGTTTATAGCTGGGGTTTATGCAGAGTTTACAAGCAGGCCAAAGCCAAATGCAGGGTGTTTATCGTAGTGTTTGTAAACACTGTGTCAACTCGGCTGTGTAGTAGAGGTCAGGGGAGGGCTGAAGCTTTTCATTTCACACTGTGCCATAGATTGCCATTTGACCTTTCAGTGGACATGTGTTGTAATATATCCAGTCAGAGGATTGTACATTTGCCTCATTGGTTTTCCTGATCACAATAAAAATGTGTTTTACTCATGAGTGCTAAGGGATAGCCACAGGGCAGCCATTTCACTCCAGTCATGTGGTGGGAATGACCTTCAGTGGTCGACATGAACAGGATATAATGTGAGCTTCAGGGGGTTACTTGAACACAGGGTGCTACACAGCTGAGAGACACGGAATTCCAGTTCTAACCCTAATCCCTGAACCATCAACAACTTAATGGTCAAGAATCAGACAATGATGTTGATTCATGTCCGATAAGTCTTTGAGGGCTCAGGGTTTAGGGTCTAGTGGGCATTGTGATTCAGCCATGGAGGTGTTTATGAGGCCATGAGAAGCCCTGGGCTGGTTGTGGACCAACCCTTAAAGACAAGAGGTCTTCTGCTGCCTCTGAAGGCAAGGTATAGGAAAGATGATGTGATGCGTAAGACTTGCCTGCCAGTCATCCCAGCCAGTGGTGGCCCCCTCTATGGGACAGATCTGGCCTAGACCCGCACCAAATCCAGTCCTGTTTTACCACAGGCCCGGGTGTGGCGTGGACCTGTGCCTTGAATGTCCCAGGGGTAACTGCTTTCTGAGATCTCTCTGGACCCTGGAGTAATCTTGGACTGTAAAGGTCACTCCTGAGGTCATGGGTCATATGTGTACTCTATGTGCCATTAGCATAGCATCATTAGCCACTTCAGAGAACTCAATTTAGAGTTTAGGATTTATCTTTTTCTGCGGTTTTGAATGGTGTTTTAATTTCATGACTTTTTCCCTCATCGGTGGGCACTTTGTCTTTTCTTTGTTTTTCTCTTTTTAAAGCGGTGGACCAGTTTTTGAAACTTGAGTTTTTTATGGATTTTATTTTTATTCTTTTGTTAGGTTTTCATCTTGATTTATTAATAATATAACCAGTAAAAAGATAATATTTTGAATAATGTCGGCAATTAAACCAATAATCATGGACAATAATCAAAATATTGAGAGTACATTTTGTGGGTGGTAATCAAGTTATATTTGTAATAAAACTGCTTGAACTGAACCAGCTGTAGACGTGTTCAGTGACTGCTTGAACTGTAGACGTGTTCAGTGACTGCTTTAACTGTAGACGTGTTCAGTGACTGCTTGAACTGTAGACGTGTTCAGTGACTGCTTTAACTGAACCAGCTGTAGACATGGTTAGTGACTGCTTGCACTGTTAAGCACAGATGACTGTGTATGATACGAGACGTTATGAGAGGTGTTTTGGGGAAACAAGGAAAAGAAACAGCCTTTATTTGAGCACTGGTGCTGCACAGAACACAGATGGTGGTCTAATAGAGGCTCAGCCCTGCCTGGGTGTCGGCTGACTTCTGGGCCAGACACGTCTAGTATCTCCCTGGTTGGAGGGGGTCAAGGACCGCTTGGGTGTACAGGACGATGGAGAGGATTGGATCATGTGACCACAGACTAATCCTCAGTCTTCTAAGGACCAAAGACACAACGTGGGGGGTATTTCAAGCATGTTGTTTACTGATGGACCGGCCTAAATTAGTCTAGAGGAGGCCACAGTTTCACCTAGCAAAACAAAGGCAATAGGCTCCTTTTGGTGGTTTACCTCAAACTATGAGTTAATTCATTCTGGTTCATCACCCAACCACAGACTGGAAGACAAATAAATAAGAGAGATTTAAGTAGGTACTGAAAGCAGGCTGCACAAATGCTACTGGGCACACTAGACTAGCATGTAACACTGCATCTACAGAAGCCCGGAAAGGACCAAAATCCCCTCTTTTTGTTATTCTTAGTATGTCTCGGCCATTGCAGCTTTGTCAGTGTACATTAATCCTGGTGTGCGTGTGCATGTGCGCGCGCCTCTCTACAACACTTGGAATTATCTGTTGTGCAAATGAGTGAGCTGCCCAGTATTGGCAACAAAGGTCAGTCTATCTGCTTGTTATCAGGAACCCATAGCACTTGTATGAAGATGTGCATTATAGTCAGAACTGGTTATGAAGTCTAGAAGCAGACGTCCAAGTGTTGTGGCTTGTAGAGTGACAGTTCAAACATTGGCTCACAAAATAGTCACCATAAACAATTTTGTACAATTGCTCACTGAAAATCTATTGACAACAGATTCAAATGTCCTACAGGAATTTCCAGATCTGACACAAAACACATACCGTGTTAAAGGACGCCATAGCAGTAACTGTCGTGTCGTCAAGACTTCCAGATTTAGTGTAGGGTCGGCAGAATGCCAGACTGTCTAGACATGGTTCTGCAATCAGTACAGGGTGGGGGTTAATGGCTGTGTACAAGAACATGCATATGTGCAGGAATTAAACACTGCAGTAATGTATTTGATGGAATGTTCTGTGTTCTTCCTGCAACATCTTCAATGTGTGCCCCGTGCCGTTGGTTTCCTTTGGGCTACTGGAAGGAGATCCCCTTCATGTCATCTGGTTTAATTGGCAGGTTTGGGAGTGCTTGTTCTGTGCGCTGTTCCAATGGGTTCCATATGAGAACCAGGTGCTAGGCCTTATTACTTATTGCAGGTGTGAATGAGTACAGTGTTCTTGCACTGCTGACAGCGGACTGAGCAGCACCAGGAGAACTTGCAGGAACAGCGCTGCACCACCTCAGCCCGGCCTGAACGGTACCCAGGACCACAGCACAGCAGCTCACAGCCATCCGGGGCCAGGCGAGATGTGCCTGTGAGTTAGACCAGAGTTACAAGACCACACTAATGGGGCTGAACGTGTATGTGTTTATGAGAGAAAATCTGTAGGTGTGTGTGTGAGGGAGAAAGAGGAAAAAAAAGAAGAGAGTATCGTTTGTGTGTGTAAGGTAGAGAAGAGACTATCTGCGTGTGTATGTGTGTGTCTTTTAAGTAAATGTGTAAGCTCTGTAGTGTAGTAAACTCTGTAGTGTCCAATCAGAAGGCAAGTGGTCTTACCATTGCAGCGCCGGCCAGCCGTTCCGGGGATGCCGTTGTCAGGGTCAAGGCGACAGAAGTCAGGTGAGGAGGCCAGGTAGACCAGGTCCCGGGCTGCAGGTGGCTTCACCTGGGGGTCCTTGGGAAGAAGCACAGTTCTGGAGCCCACACGTGACAGTCGCACCTGAGGAACAGGTAGGACAGGTCTGAGTCAATCCAGAAAGGTGAAGTAATGGCTTAGTTGCTCATCCTTATTTAAAAGCTAATTGATAAAAAGCTGATTGATTTAGTGACAAATGAATGACAAGGAACTGAGCTAAGAGGCCAGAGCAGTGATGTTATGGTGTTGTGTCTGATGAGCTGTCAAACAGAATGTGTTTTTTGTTTAGTTTTGTTTTGTCTGTGGAGTTCACCTCAGTGGCACCATCGAAGCGTTCTTTCAGCACGGCTCCAACACGGCGGAATGGAGGCATGACCTTCCAGCAGGTTCTGAGCTCACAGGAGCCTGACACTCCATGACACTTACACTCCACCTGCATGTTGTGCAGGATGGCCTGGGGGCGGGGGGTGGGGGTTGGGGAAGCAGGGGGAGGAGGAGAAAGAACATCAGAGAGTTTGGTTAAATGTTTAGAATGATACAGGGAGACAGCAAAACTAAATAGTTACAGGACTTGCCAGATACTGTCACGTGATTCAGATGTGGACAGGGTTTTGTATTGCGGGTTGGATGGTTATATACTATGCATTTGAAAGTTGTTGATACATTCAGACAGAATCTTTCCTTGCTGTATGTCCTGCTCTATTGAAGCTGCCTGTGCCACAGCGACATGGTGTTGCTCTTCTGTTTTCCCTTGGCCTTCGGTCATGGTCAATGCAGGGCCACAACCCACCTTCCTGCCTGCCTCGTTGTTATGGATATTCATTAGTGGTCGTCCTGACGACAGGCCCTTAGCGCGCTCTGGCTCGTCCACGAACGTTTGGGAGAACGCAACTCCATACGACAGGTTATCCGAACATCCGGACCACTGGAATCCTAACAGAGACGGGCAGGGAGAGGGAAAATTGTGAATAAAACAACTTAATTATCATTCACTAATTTAATTCATTATCTCTCACTAATTGTGAATAAAACAAGTTCATTATCTTTCACTAATTTCGAATAAAACAAGTTAAGTATCTTTCACTTATTTAGTTCATTATCTTTCCCTAATTTCAGGGATAGTGACAGTGTAGGCTAGTTCATTAGTTTATTAGTCATCAGTGACAGTGTAAGACATGTTGGTGGAGTGGAGTGTTAGTGTGTTTGACTCAGATGTATAATTTTGGGGCCCATGTGCAGGTGGATGAGGCTCCCAGTGCTGTGCACTTACCCTCTGGGCTCACTCCCCTGACTTTGCGGTCACAGCCACACCTCTCTAGCTCCCCCCGGCTGCAGCCACGCGTCACTGCAACTGCCAGTGCAGCTGAGGCCAGGGCGTGGACAAAGGCTGCCTCACGGGTGCCTGATCAGAAACAGTGGGGGAATGGAATGCACTGGCCTCACAAACAGGCAAATTGGCAAGCTGATTTTCCTTTTTTGTTAAGTGCTAAATGCTTACAGAACATAAGCATGACCCTTGTGTTTACAATGCAGTGCATTTATTTTCTACTGTGAGTACCCTGGATCTTTGATTTGCATTGTATTCACTAACTGAATATGAAGTTATCTATCTTTTGTTCACTTCACAGTGAATTATAAGACCAAGCAAATATGAGAAATATGAGGTGATGTTTAGGATTGGCCTTTTTTACACCTGCTTGCACTGAATGCTAGTTCTGTCTGCAAACCCTCTAAACTCAACAATGTTGTAGATAAATGGCAATTGATACACTGAATAGCAAACTGGCACCTTACACTAACCAAATTGGGCACAGAAACTCACTTTCAGTTTAATTTTCCTATATCCCATTCAGGTAACGTGAGCTGCCGGTTCGCTATTCTGTCAATGTAGTTGTGGGCCTCTTTTCCTACAGTCAGTACTCAGTGACCTGGAACAACAGGGCTAAGGATTGATTCAAACTGGATTTCCCCTTTAATGTCTGCAGCTAGGGTATGCTCTAATTTCTGCCTGACTGCAGGTGTTCTTAACTGACCTTGATTCATCACCCGCCCAAAGACGTTTACTCCACGCGGGGTAGTGGAGCAGTTCCAGCGACGGTTCCGAAACTGGTGTTGACACTGGGAAGGTTGAACATGGCAGAGAGAACGAGAGAGAGGGAAAATTGATAACAGATCAGAGACTGAGAGAAAAGCTACATGAGGTTGAGACATCGGCAGGCAGTCAGCCAGTGTTTGGAGTGTGTGAAAGCTGATTCAGCGTTAGCAGAGTCACATGATGGGACTCTCACCTCCTCGATTACCATCTCAGCTGCCCTGCGCACAGACTCCATGACCTCCCCACGGGCGCGACACACACCCACCTGCCCCGCGGACAAGCCCCGCAATCGCCCACAGGGGCCTGAGCCGGAGACTGGCCGAGAGCGGGCCATCCTGGCCAGAGACCTGCGGCAGGGCAGAGCACAGAGGGGGTATTTATGGGACACACAGACAAGGACACAGGCTTTAGAAGCACAGCCACTATTATACTGCAGGAGTGACTTTTTGTTTGAAAAGCCTGAAGTGCTGAGAGAGAGAGATGGACAGGCAAAGACAGAGACTGATAAAGAGCAAAAGAGAGAGAGAAGAAAAGCAGAAGGAAGAGGTTAACTGAGGATGAAAGAGAGAGGAAGACATGTTTTATTAGGACAGCCGAACATAAAATTGCTGGTGTTGGTTGCTGAGGTGCGAGTTTTGTGAGAGAGAGAGAGAGAGAGAGAGAGAGAGAGAGAGACGCAAGTGGAGGACACAGAGAGAGAGAGAGAGAAGCAGGTGGGGGACATAGAGTGAGAGAGAGGTTAAGAAAGACAAAGAGAACAAAGGCTGCTTGAAAAGGAGGGAGAGAAAAGGGTCCTGGGGTGAAGAAAGATGTCACCATCTTTTACAAGTTATAGCATAACAAACTGTCTCAGGCACACCAACTTACAGCCAGTTGGTTGCCATGGCGTGGTGAGTTGCCCATAGCAACAGCAGGAGGAGTGGTCCTGTGAGATTCACAGTGGAGGCAGTTGGCATGAGACTGTTTTTCTGTCTGTCTGTGAGGCTGGTCTTTGTGTCCTACCCGAGGTTTGTTTGTCTGTCTGTCTGTCTGTCTTATCTGGAGTGTCTGAAGTCTGGGGATAATCCCCTCATATCTGGAAACAGAAAACAGGAAAGCCAAGGCATGATAACATCAACAAACTGCAGCAGGACACATCACTGTGACTTCATGTGCAGTGGGCATCCTCTCTCTAGCCATCAACATAATTTAGACATTGACAGGTAAACTGTCTTATTACAATGTAGGCCCTAAATGTGGACCTGTCTGTTGTCTCTGCAGTGTTACCCAAAATGCTGATGTGCTACGTATGTTGTTTATGCTATGCACCTTAGGTATGTGAGAAACAATCTGCTAAAAACTGACATTTGAATTCTCCCACAAACAGCAGTCAAGTGGTGCCACTGCAGGAGTGTTGTGAGGTAATTTTGTCAAGTGACGTCTCGTTGTGGTTTTAGCTCTTATGTGTGTTAATGTAGGTCAGCGCAGGAGTAAGCGGGGAGCTAAATTAAGATCACACCCTGGCCCTGGATCCCCTTTGTGGGCTGATTTCAGCTGTAAGACACAGACAGTACCCAACAGAGGGCGCTGTTTTATTTACAAATTGTTAAATGTATAATGCTTTGCTAGGACCCGATGGTTCTAAACTGAGAGATAAAGTGAAAAAAAGACCCTTACCTCTGTTAAGTGCAAACTTGTGCAGCTGATGAGCTCCTTAGAAGTGTGTGTGGTAGAAGAGCTTTAGGTCCCTATCAACCACACCTATGAACAATATCACTTCAACTTCTGAAAAAATTGTGAAGTTCTTCTTTCCACTTTTGTTGACAGAATAAAAACTTCCTTGCTTGCAATTTCAAAATGATGAAATGAAAAATTATCATTTTTATGTGGTATTACCTGTTTTTATACATGACAATTACAATATTTTAAAATCTTTTACAAAAGAAATGTAGTAAAAATCTATTTGATGGTCAGATGGATCCCCATTGAAAAAGTTGAGGCCAGCAAAAATGGCTTGCCGAAAAAATATATTGTGAGAAAAAATGGAAAAAATTCTATGTAATTTCAGCAAAGGTAAAAATGGAAGAAAATCATCAGTCAAAAGGAAACTGATTGTTTGGAGTTTCTGTATTTTCCCCTCAGTAACTCCGCCGAACTTCTTTCAATCATGCAATCCAGTCTGGGCTTGATGGAGGAGTGTGAATGGAGGGATGGGACAGGGGTTATAAAGGAGAGAAAGAGATGGGGGGAGGGGGGATGGTTACTCGACAGTACATTACCACTGACACTGAGAAATAGGTCTTGTCTTATTGTCCGCACCAGCACAGAGCATAATATGTGACCCCAGAGCAAAAAGGCTACTGCTGAATTCAGCAGAATGGTTAATTCTTCAGTGTGTGTGTGTGTGTGTGTTTGTTTTAGTGTCTTTGTATGTGTGTGTGCCCCAGAGAATGAGAGCTTTCAAGCACTAGGCCGAGTATCTGTTTCCTAGTATCAGTGGCAGGCGCATCCGAAAATGTTGGCCCTTAAATCCGGCCGTGCTCACAAAAGGCTGTGCGTGAAAGAGAGTGCAAACGTGAAAAGCACAAGGAGCTGGTGTAGTAAATAACACAGGGCCACACAATAGGTGTGCGAGGATCCCCAGTGCATCCCAACACTAACCTGCCCTGTGCAAGTGTGTGAACACGGCCCACCTAATGTTTAATTTTCCCAAACTTTGTTGCTCTTTTTACGAGGGCTCCCCTCCCCTCTCCCCTACCCGGCCCCTAGTGGCCCCCACCCCTCTTTCTCTCCCCCTCCGCATTGTCTTAGAAGAAGGGGTGACATTTAGACAGCGCGGAGAAAACACAGCACCGACAAATATTGGAACTAAGGCTGATAAATCACCTCATGTGAGGAAGAGGCTGAAGAGAGGCAAGGGGCAGAGAGAGAGAGAGAGAGAGGAGAATGAGGGAGGAGAGAGGAGGTAACTGAAACGAGAGATAGCGCACAGATCCATCCGCAGGGCTTGCTCTTCCCAGCTCACAGCTCACCCTCTGCACCTGTGAATGTGAGGGTAAAAGGCGCACGCTGGCCTTCACACTCTGAGTGGCTCTCTGCTGTCTACTCATCTCCTCTGTCCTCTCAAGAACCCAAGTGACGGACGGGGGGAAGGATCCCAGTTTTACTGCACCAGTCCAGTGTGCAGCTGTGTGTTCAGAGATGTCTGGTCTTAATGTTAACTGAATGATTTATGGAGTGCCTGCTCGCATCCACATTTATGTTGATCTATTAATTTATGTTGATCTATTAATTATGTATAAGTGTAAGGGAGGGTGTTGGGCAAAATAATTTGCCTCAAATTCATGTTTTTTTTTAGGTCAGTATCCAGGCACAAGTAGGAGATTGTTCTGTGTCTCTCAGATATTGGCCCTCAGTTCATCTCACCTCTGGTTCCCTGGTTGTTATTTACAGCCTGTCTGAATGATGCAGAAGAGACGTGTGTAACAGTGAGTCTCATTTTGTTCCTCTGTGGCTAACAGACTGCAGCTGATCCCAGCTGTACCTGCGACCACATCCCCCCCCCCCCCCCCAACATACACATACACACACAAATACACACACACACATACACATATCCCCAGGCTCTCCCTCCCCAACAAGCCTATAAATAACCCCCAGTGCTCCCCAGATTCACAGCCTGCCTCACTGTTTGCGCCTCCTATTTCTCTTTCCTCCTCTCTATTCTGTCCATATTCTCCTTCTTTATTCTCCCTCTCTTCTCTCCATCACTATCTCTGTCTTTCTCTCCCACATACACCCCTCCCTCGTTCTTATCCTCCATCTCCTTGTCGTATTCCTCCTTTGTGTCCGGCCGGCTGTCCTGCCCTGCGCTGTGACGTCAGCTGCTGTATCCCCCAGCAACCCCATGGCAATCATTGCTGCAGTGTCACGTCCGGCGCCTCTCGTCTCCTTGTCCCCCAAGCCTTTCACCTCCTGCTCGTAAATAACGCTGCGTCTCTCTCTCTCTCCCTCTCTCCTGCCCCTCTACATCCTCTTGCCCCCAGTTTGAATACCCATCAGTGCAGCCTCATGAGCTGGGCTGAGGTGACTGAATTGTGACAAATGGTCTCTGGAGTACTAGTAGCCTCTGAGAGGGTCCAGTTAGCACCTGGGGTAACTGGGCTCCTTCAAACAAGGGCAAGAGATGATTGCATTCATTTTCACAATTCTCTTAAAATGTGTGTGTGTGTGTGATAAAAGGACAGTGTATATATGTGTGCTATTTGTGTGTGTGTGTGTGTGTATTAGTGAAGAAAGGCAGGGTGTTTTAACTACACTGCCAACCAACTTGGTGTGGACTGTGAGTCCTGATTATTATGGGATGGTTAGTTGACCTCATTCTGGAATGGTTGCTCCGGGTAACAGTGAACGTGTCAGGGGGTTATTATGGGATGGCATCCTGATCCCTCCCTTCTCCTGACTGATGAGGAGGCACATTTGATATGTTGTAGTTGATTTGGAGGTCATAACAAAGACAATGATTGGCAGCATGCAGGATCACGCATATTATGGGATGGAGGGGTTACAGGGGTGGTTGTTCAGGCTGTTGCTTGGTATATTATGGGATGTTGAATGGGGATGTGGCTTTCTAAAACATTATGGTCTGGATGCTATCATGGCATGTGTTGTGTCAATATCTTTGCATTCCTTTGCATTATCTATCCAGAGAAAAGGTGCTATTCTGTGACCTCAAAATATCAGGCTGACAGACAGAGTAGATGAAGTAAAAATGTCCATCCATCATGTAGAATTACTTAGTCAGCTAATTCATTTGAAAGAAGATTGGCCCTCTGTGATTCTCTGTGTCAGTCTCTCTAGGTGTGTGTGTGTAAAAGAGAGCGAGAGCGAGTGCAGGTAAAAACACATTGTGAGGACAAGAGACAAATTCTGTGGCATGCTCCTGTCTTTGTCTGAGACTGCATGATGCAATCAAATGTTGGTTGGGGTGCGTGTGTGTGTCTCAGAGAGAGAGAGAGAGAGAGAGAGAGGTTATGCACACCCAGTAACCCAGTCACACCCAGTCATGGTTCATAAGGGATAGGATGGTGCAACACCCCCCCTCCTCCACCTCCATCCAACTGTTGTTTGTGATTGGTGATTCATCACCACCCCCACCCCCCACCCCCATCTCCATGGTTACTGAGCATGGGCGAATCAGACTGGGGCGGGGGGGGGGCTATGTAGTGTGTGGAGGAGGGAGGGATAGAGACTCGGGACATGGCGACACTCGTACAGTACAACAGTACAGTATCTCCAAAAAGCCAATGCTAGTGTTTTACGTTACACCCCTCCACTCTTACCCACACACAGCTCCTCTAAACATCACAAACAGTACATATAAACTTGACTCCTTACGCTCCAAAAAACAAAGTCATCATCTGATACAGTGGTGGATTGCCAACTGTCCAAATCAAACAAAAGTTCAGGTTTAAACTCCCTGAGGCAGAGCCAGCCCCTGGCACTGGCATGGTTGGGGCTTGTTTGCTGTTAGTTTGCCCTGCCAGTCATGTAGTTGTAGTAAACTGGGACAGGGGATAGAGACACATGGGCCAGGGCAGAGGATGGATGTGCTGCCTGGGGGGGTGTGTATGGTCCTGACAGGAAGACTGAACAGGAGGCCAGCTGGAATAGAACATCGGTCACTGAGGTTGTTGGGTTCGAGCGTCTCGGTTGGGCGAAGACCCAGAGAATGAGGCTGATAAGGTATATAGTGACGATCAGTCTGACCTAATTATGTGATTTTTCTCCAAATTCCAAATCTGACAAAGTGAATTTGATTCACTTTTAATAACCTCATCAATCTAATAAGTTTTCACTTATACATTTTGGGATTAGATTTAGCATTAGATAATATTCTATTTTAATTGGTTATTCAAATTCTTTCACTTCACTGCTGGAATTATTCATGATTCAAGTTTCTCTCCATGTTTTATGTTTCGGGAAGAGAGGCACACTAATTTGTGTGAAAGACTGCAACTACACAAGAACAATTTAAATACAAGATACCCCGCTAGTGACTCACTGTAGGTTTAACATTAAGACAAAACTCCATTTAAGTTATAATATATAAAAATAATACATATATTTAACAAGAATAACAAGAATTAAATAATATACAACAAGATTGTGCTTAAATACCAGCTCACATTTCCTTTTAGATTAATAGGTTCATAGAGTGCACTTAATTTTTAATGTCAAGAGAAACAGCATGAGCACAATGAAGGGAAAATTAGGACTGTATTAACTCCCAGTATTGGACCATCAGTAGTTTTGTGTCAGTTATTGTCACAGTACCGCTCAGGGCCAGCACAACCACTCAATATTACACATTAGTTTTCATTCATCAGTATTTCCCCTCTTTTGCTGCCCCATTTAATAGGATGCCAAGCATGGTGCCTGAGGGCAATTATCACATGATTGCTTCCAGCAGCAAATGTGTAGATGTGTTCAAACCACAGCCAACAAATTCAACTACAGCCAAACAGCACATATCCGGACAGTCGCTGACCCAGGTCAGGACTGCACCCAGGCCAGACTAAAACCAGAATTAGATTCTTCTGGGGTAATTGTGTAAACTTCTAGAATCAGATTCTATTAGATCAAGAGTGTAAACAGTTCCAGAATCAAATTCCTTTAGGGGCAATTGTGTAAACAATTCCAGAATTAGATTCTATTGGGGTAATTACTCAAGCATTCCAGAATCAGATTCTATCTGGGTAACAGTGCAAACAATCCCAGCCCGGCAGCATGTAGCTGGCTGCACACTTGTCAAAACTAAGTCTCAAGTCCATTTAGATGGCAGCTGAAGCAGTAGTAGTTGTGACTCTAGTGTGGAGCTGAGCGGGTTGGGATATCTGGACCCAATCCACTCCAGGCTCAACTGAGGCCTAGAAACAGTAATCAGTAGGATCTATTACCCTTGGCCTTGGAACACACATCCTGTGCTAATAGTCAATCTATTACACAAAAAAGTCTACAAGGTTTGTCCATTATATAACAAGACTGTTATTACAAATCCAATCTAGATGAGTATAATATGTTGTGCTCATAACACTGAAACTGACATACTGCTCTTGTTATTTACTTACTGTCTGAATGAGTTTGTTTAGTCATTAATCCACTGATGACTCCCAGTGTTTAAGCAGCCTCTAAGACTGTTTCATGGGTAACATTAAACAGTAGACTCAGCAAAGTGAACAAATTAAAGCAACACTCTTATCGGTCATGATTCATAACAGAGCTGACAATGACTGAAGTAGGCTCTAACTATTTGTTGACTGCCTATACACAATAAATAGCTATCTTGTAATAATGTTCTGAGATTGATTCTTTGAACTGACTACAAATGTTGCACTTCCTTACCGACAGATGTGCTACAGTATATTTATCCCAGAAGCAGGGCAGCCATATCACCAAGTACAGATGAGGTCTTTTGCCCAGAGTGTGCAAGTGTTGTTTGGACTACACACAGAGCTACTAGATGTTGTTAGCAATTTGTAGTCTGTGGGGTGCAAGAAACTGGCCAGGTGGACAGTCAGCCGAAGCATATTATGGTCTGTCACTAGTGGCCCTGGGTTTCCCTGGAGACCATGTGACTGGTATTTTTCTTCCCTCTTTTAGGAGTTGTGTTTATTATGGGATGTCAGAGGCTGCTTATGAGTATTATGGGATGTCTTGGAGGGCGGGTGGGGGCAGTGTCTCCATAGCAACGTGGTTGCTAAGGGGGCTGGGACTAACTGCAAGGGGAAGGGTGTGTGTGTGTGTATGGGGGGGGGGGGGGTGATGACTATTATGGTCTGTACGTTGCGAGGTAACTATGCAGAGTTGTGTGAGTGTTCGAGAAGGGGGGGGGATTATTATGGGATGCCTGCCCCCCTGATCTCTTTGTGTGTGAGGATGTTAGCTTACTGGTCAGTGACGCTGGGGGAAAAGAGACGGGGGAAGGAGTGAGCGACGTGTTTGGCGGATTGGATTTTTAAAAACATTCTTGACCGCTGGATTTTACAAACTAGGCTATATTACACTGATACATTACTAACTTACTAGAAATATTCCTTATTATATACGACGACGAAGTGTATTTATCTTGGAATTCATTGTAAGTTCAGAATGCTTATTTTCAGATTAATTTCATTTCAGGTAGTGGATTTATTACAGTACTGTCTGACAAGCCACGCTAATTATCGAATATCGAACAATAACAGGAATACATGCCACAGGGTGACAGCCGCGTTGACGTAGCGCGACTCGTATGGCTACCGACTGTCCATAGCTAGTTGTCCGTCTTCCGTGCACGGTAACAAATGGTGGGCACATGATGGTCAGACAAATGCCCCAGACATTTGATAACATTTTAGTATGCTTTACTGTAGCCTAGGTAATAATCACCAAAAAATCAACTGTTTAGTTACCTACAGTAACATGGATGTTTGGACCGTTGAAATTCCTAAAAGTTTCTTTAACCTGCTTTATATCAATGATAGACTACTGCTCTCTACATAGTCTTAATTACACATTGTAGGCACTGTTTACTGTTTTAAAACGTGGGCTATCTTATCTTTCAGCACCTCCACCGCCCTGCGCCCCCGACTCCTTCACAGCGACTCGCCATTTGCCCCCCTCCCTCGCTGACAAGATCACTCTGAAGAGGGGCCAGTAAGAATAAATACTTTAAAGAAATACAGTTAGTAACATAGTTTCGTGTGGTGTGATAAACGTGTCAAACATCATGTCTGGGAGTGAAGACGACAGAGATGACTTCGGACCAACGGATGAAAGTGCACTTGTACATGGTAAGGTTCAGTGTGTTTTGTTTAGAAGCTGGCTCCATTGGTTATTTAAACCAGTTATCCTAGCTAGCTAACCATTTTGCTAGCTCAGCCCGTCACCGTTACGGATGACTGTAGTGCAGTTGGTAACTTTCCCAATTGAACTCGTTAGTTTCTACTGTTATGACACATTAACCCGAGGTCTGTTTCGTACTTGTAGAAATCACACATTGACAATTTTTCGACTCCACAGCTTTATTCGATGCTGCATGCCGCCGCGTGCTGTAAAGCCTGCGGTGACTAGTAGCTAACATGGTGGCGGAAAGGATTACCTAACTAGCTAGCTACTGCTAGCTAACTAACCAACACGCCCATTTTATTTATTATGAGCGCATTTGCTATATATTCATTGTGCAGACCGTGTGGACGGGTACAACATTCGTTCATTCCTGTGTACTTAATTACTCTGTTGTTTGTCGAAGTTGGACGGCGAAGACAAGTTTTACTTTAATCCTCCTGTTTCCACTGCTATTTTTTTTTTTTACCAGATTAAAACTGTTTACATCCTCCTCACCCCTGCCCCGCGCCTCTGCGTTTGTAGCGTCTCCCCACTATGGTTTTCATCCTATCAATGACGGAGCCGTATTTTATTCGTTTCCATTGGTCTATTGATCGGACTCTGTTATAGTGGAAATTACTTTCAGGGCCATTTGCACGCATTTTACGTAGTAGAAAGGTTTTTCCTCATGATTTTTCAATGCCACTATTTCGCAAATTAGGTACAGATAGTTGCTCTTCATGCATATTACAAGGGGCCAAAAGAGTGTTCTTGTATATTTTATGACAAGGGTAATAATAACAGTGCAGTAAACAATTATTATAGTAGTCTGAACCTTATTACTATTCTTGTACTGCCCCATTAATGATCTTCTTAATGCTTGTTTGAGTAATAAATAAAAGTATTATAATTTAATATCTATACTTAGTGACTTACTAAGTCATGTCTCTACCAGATGAGGAGGAGCCTGAGGAGCCCTCTGAGGTTGAGGCACCAAAGTCCAAGAAGAAGAAGAAGGCCAAGAAGAGCCGCGAGAGCAGGAGCAGCAAAAGGCAGAAACCTGTCAGAGAGGTAAAGAACATCAGTGCTGCCCAGTCTGACCTGATCTGGCCCAGATCTGACCCTCACTTTGTACAGACCGTACGGGGCCACTCACACCACTGGCAGTCTATGGCTATATGCACTATGGCACTTGCTGTAACGACAAGGGTGCAAGGTGACACAGGTTACATAAAGGGCAAAATTGATTGGCTATATGGGCCAAATTGGATTTAATGCAATAGTCAGAACTACTTCCTGGTCAGTATAGGCCAGTACATCACCTTGAACTGCTCTGATAAATTTCACTAAGTGTAGTGTGCTGGTGAACCAGTGAGCTATCGAAAGTCACACTAGTCATGAATAAGCATTTGGTTTTTAGCCTTTAAGATGCCACTCTTGTTTGTGGAGGGTGTGAACCCAAGAACAGGTGTTCTGTGTTTGCCACAAACCCTCCTGATGACTTCCTGTTTGTCTTGTGGAAACAGGAAGTACCACTGAGTTCTCCTGAGGCCCCAGAGGCTGTGGGCCAGGCTGAGGCTGACGCTGAGGAGGAGGAGAGGGAGGCCCCTAGGTCAGACAGTGAAGGCAGCGACTATGCCCCTAGCAGAAAGAAAAAGAAGAAGTCCAGCTCCTCTAAAGACAGGAAGAAACCATCGGCAGACAAGACCTGCAGTGCAAAGAACAAAAGGAAAGATCCAGAACCAGAAGATGACGATGATGACGATGATGATGGTCAGGTGAGAAACTTTGTGGTTTGGGTCATTGATGGTGGCATGAGAGTCAGAGAAAAAAAGAGTGCAGTAAAGCAGAAAAAAGCAGTGAGTGTCCCCCGTGATCCAGCCCCAGGCTGAAACCAACAAATCTACAGCAACATCAGACTTGGAGTCGAGTGTGCTAGCAGTGGACTGAAAAGCCCAGGCCTCTACACTCTAAACACAGCTAGGCTACCTTTAGATAGTACCAGTGCTCAGAAGCCAAGAAACAGAAGCTAAGGTTTGTCTTCCATACTTGTGTATTTCTTTGAAATATCAAAAGGCCAACCACAGTGAGAAAGAGATGAATAATGCAAGTGATCTGCTTTTAGGATAGTTAGATAGATATCCATGCTTACCTGAATGGACAAAGGGTGATGTAGTTGTTTACCATGCAATCATGTTGCCTTTGCTGTCATTTCAAGGACTAATCTGAAGCCAACTGAATCTTGTTGCTTTTGCAGGAGCCCAAGACATCAGCCCAGCTGCTGGAGAACTGGGGCATGAAGGATATTGATTACACCTTCACCCAGCAGGACTACAGCTCCCTCACCAACTACAAAGCCTTCAGTCAGTTTGTCAGGTATACTATACTCACAGGCCCTCACACACATAGAAACACTGGCTGGGATTGCACAGCGTTATAATGCCCTCGCATTATTCTGTCAGCACATGTAAGAAACACACACATATCTGGTCTTCTTGTCTTCTCTCCCTGTCTTTGATCCACTTCTTTGTCACTCTGCCCCTCCCTCTCCCTTCTTATTTCTTCTCTTTTCCTCCATTTCTCTTTCTATATCTCTCTCTCTTCCTTTTCCTTTCCTCAGGCCACTCATAGCTGCGAAAAACCCCAAAATCGCTGTGTCGAAGATGATGATGGTCCTTGGAGCCAAGTGGCGTGAGTTCAGCACCAACAACCCGCTCCGTGGCTCTGCCAGCGCCAGCGCCGCACTGGCCGCCGCCAACGTGGCGGTCGCCGTGGAGAGCATGGTGACGGGGGATGGAGGGGGAGCTACAGGGACCCCCGTACCCGCCATCGCCTCCCCAGCTCCACCCCTTGCCCCTGCCCCCCCGACCTCCCCTGCGCCACAGCAGACTGCCGCACCTGCTCAGCCTCCTGCTCCGCCGCTTCGCAAAGCCAAGACCAAAGAGGGCAAAGGTGAGGGTGTTGAGACCCAGGGGGGTGCAGTTGAAGAGACGGTTCCAGTAGATTTACAGTAGGCACCTTAGTTACAGTACAAGCTAGATACAGTATGAGCTTCTTTCTGCCCGTGGTTCTGTGGGTCTGATACTATTCCAAAGGAACTTTTTCTAGTCCCTGTCACATCTGTGCTTCTGAACAAGTTCAAGCTGGGGTCTGTAAAGAGGCTTGATAATTCCTATGATGTGGGGCTAAGCTGTCTTCTCCATCTCCATTGTGGTTCTGTATACTGGTGTATATACAGGTGTATGTTAATGTATACTCAGGTGTACGCTATATGCCCATATCGGGTGTGCCTTACATGCCCATCTAATTCTGGCCCTGTATACTCAGGTGTACATTAATGTGTACACCTGAGTATAGGTGTACGCTACATGCCCATCTCATTGTGGTCCTCTACGGTGCATGCCCATCTCAGGTGTACACTACATGCCTATCTCAGGTGTACACTACATGCCCATCTCAGGTGTACACTACATGCCCATCTCAGGTGTACACTACATGCCCATCTCATTGTGGTCCTCTATGGTGCATGCCCATCTCAGGTGTACACTACATGCCTATCTCAGGTGTACACTACATGCCCATCTCAGGTGTACACTACATGCCCATCTCAGGTGTACACTACATGCCCATCTCAGGTGTACGCTACATGCCCATCTCATTGAGGTTCTGTATACTCAGGTGTACGCTACATGCCCATCTCATTGAGGTTCTGTATACTCAGGTGTAAGCTACATGCCCATCTCATTGAGGTTCTGTATACTCAGGTGTAAGCTACATGCCCATCTCATTGAGGTTCTGTATACTCAGGTGTACGCTACATGCCCATCTCATTGAGGTTCTGTATACTCAGGTGTACGCTACATGCCCATCTCATTGAGGTTCTGTATACTCAGGTGTAAGCTACATGTCCAGCCAGAAATGTCCCAGTGTGGGTCAGACTGCAGTGAGCATGGGGATGTTGTAGAGTAAATGGAGGCGTGTCTGGAAGATTTGTCAGTGGAACTGGAGTGTGGGAAAGATGTACGATATGGGATCAGACACAGTTGAAGAGTTTGCAGACCCCACATCACCATTACAGCTTTAGGGGAGAAGCAGGAGGTGTAGGAGCATAGAGTAGGACGGGTGTAATAAGAACTGATACGACTGCTCCTTCAAGCTATCCAGGTGCTCTTGCTGCTGCTATAACACCTTAATAGATGCAGGGGATTGTGAGGTCAAGCACACTCACTGGGGTAGAAGACAGATTGTTGATCAGATATTTAAAACAAAGGTAGGCATAGGAAACTCAGCATTGCCTTGGTATAGACTTAAACTGTGGAGTTGAAACCCTGGACATGGACTGTCTAATCAGTGCATTTTCTGTGGCAGGCCCCAATGCTCGCAAGAAGAGCAAGCCTCCTCCTAAACCTGCAGACAAGAAGTCCAAAGCCAAGAAAGTGGCTCCTCTCAAGATCAAACTGGCCAGCTTCAAGAGGAAACGCTCCTCGGTAGGAGACTAGCAGTTAGTTAGTTACTGCTCACATCAACACACTCTGGACAAACCCACCAATATAAACACATGATTATACACACATATAAATACACCATCTAGACACACACACACACACACACACTCACACAGACAGACACACACACACTGTCTGATCTGAGAGTTTATTTCCACTAACTGATACAGTAACAGAGGGAAGTACGAGGCAGTTTATATTATTGTGTACTGGATGTCTTGTAAATGTGGGCTATGATATGTGAGCACAGGAACAAACCCATTTTATAGTCTCTATGGGTTTTCTGTTTGTATCTATGATACTAACACAAATGTACTGCAATATGAGACGCTAGAGTGCAGGTGTTTTTATCTCTGTATTCTTAGTGATCTGTCCTGGTATGTGTCCTGGCGTGGGTGTGGGTGTGTCCTGCCGTGTGTGTGTCCTGGTGTGTGTGGGTGTGTGTCCTGGCGTGCGTGTGTGTTTGTGTGTGTCCTGGTGTGTGTGTGTGTTCTGGGGTTAAGAGCGGAGAGGATGACGAGGGTGACAGTGACTTTGACCGCTTCTCCGTGTCTGACGGCTCCAGCCGAAGCAGCCGTTCCAAGAAGAAGCCCAAAAGCTCCAAGAAAAAGAAGAAAGGTAGGTACCACCAGCCACTGCCTGACTCCTGACACTGTGAATGCTTAGGCCTGTGGTCCATGTTCATGTGTGTGTGCACAGCACAGTGGGGCTCATTAGGTCTCACATATCTACAGTAACATGGGAGTCTCACATATCTACAGTAACATGGGAGTTTGTATTTGTTGGCGAGTCTCACATATTAAACTTCATCAACTGTGTGAGGGAGAGCATACACACTCAATGAAAACAGGCCTTGCAGTTCAAAGAGGTTACTCCCAGGCCCAACAGGAATATAAACGTGTTACTCCTGGACCCAAGTGGGCTATTAGCGTGTTACTCCTGGGCCCAAGTGGACTATTAGCGTGTTACTCCTGGGCCCAAGTGGGCTATTAGCGTGTTACTCCCAGGCCCAGGAGGACTATTAGCATGTCACTCCCAGGCCCAGGAGGACTATTAGCGTGTTACTCCCAGGCCCTAACGTGTTAATGTGTTACTTTCAAGGCAAAGAGGAAAATGAGTGTTTTATTCTTCTACTCTGTCTTTCTCTTTCTCTCATTGCTTTCCCTCTGTCTTTTTTCTTCTGTCTTGCCTCCTCTTTTCTCACGTTCTTATCTCTCTCTCTCTTACTCATCTTCTCTCCTTTTTCTCTCCTCTCTTTCTCTACTTATCTCTCTTACCTTGTCTTTTTTCTTACCTTGTCTTTTTTTACCTCTCTGTCTTTCTCTCTCTCTTCTCTCTCCTCCTCCCATCCTTGTCCTCTACCCTTCCTTTCTTCCTGTCCTCCCCCTCTCTTCCATCACTCCTTCTCTCTCTCTCTCTGCCTGTCTGTTGTAGTGGATGAGGATGCTGATGGCTATGAGACAGACCATCAGGACTACTGTGAGGTGTGTCAGCAGGGAGGTGAGATCATCCTGTGTGACACGTGTCCCAGAGCCTACCACATGGTGTGTCTGGATCCCGACATGGAGAAAGCCCCAGAGGGCACCTGGAGCTGCCCACACTGTGTGAGTTTACACACACATGCACACACACACATATGCTATACATATGCATACACATACACACACATATGCAACACACACACACACATATGTATATATGCACACTCGCTACACACACATACACATACACAATGAAGCAAATGAAGCTCCTCCCACATCTGACACATCACTCCCATTCGCCCAATCAGAATGGGGACATAATGACTTCCTTTTCCTCCACTTTTCTTTATTCAAATCCATTAAAATGTGCTTGCAAAGCATGCAGATCATTTATCATTACAAAGGAATAATAACATTTCTTAATATTTAATGTCTTTTTCCTTTCTCTCTTCTTTCTCCTCCTCCTCTTCTTTTCCCTCTGTCTCACTCGTTTTGTCCTGCGGTATTTCTTTGTTCTTCTATGTCATCACCTCATCCTTCCCTCCCCTTGAACCCCCCTGTTTTTCTGACTGTCAGGAGAAAGAGGGCATTCAGTGGGAGGCGCGTGAGGAGAGCTCGGACGGTGAGGAGGAGGCAGAGGAGGTTCGGCGTGACGAGGGGGAGGTGGAGGAGGACGACCACCACATGGAGTTCTGCCGTGTGTGTAAGGACGGAGGCGAGCTTCTCTGCTGTGACACCTGCCCGTCTTCGTACCACCTGCACTGCCTCAACCCACCTCTCCCAGACATCCCCAACGGAGAGTGGATATGCCCCCGCTGCCTGGTGAGAGCCTGTGTGTGTGTGTTTGTTAAGTGTGTGTGTAGGTGGGTGCCAGGATATATGTGTGTGTGTGTGTGTGTGTGTGTGTGTGTGTGTGTTAGAGTGTGCATGTGCAAGGCTCAAAAATAGCACCAGCCATTGGCCAGATGCGAGCAGAAATTTACAGAAATTTCTTGAGAGTGCGTGTGTGTGTATATGTATTCACATTATACTTTAAACACTTGTATAGTCTTTTATTGAGAACATGTGTGTGTGTCTCACTCTTGCATACAAATATGACATGTTTATTCATCTGTCATCATTGCCCTACCCCCACACCCAGTGTGCACCAATGAAAGGAAAGGTCCAAAAGGTTCTGATGTGGCGCTGGGGTCAAGCCCCTCCCCCTATCCCAGTGCCCCGCCCAGCAGACCTCCCGGCTGATGCCCCCGACCCCAAGCCCATGATGGGGCGGCGAGAGAGGGAGTTCTTTGTCAAGTGGTGCAACATGTCCTACTGGCACTGCTCCTGGGTGCAGGAACTTCAGGTAGCACACACACACACACACACACACACACACACACACACACACTTTCCCACAGAAATAGTTAAATACAAGCACTTCTTTTGCAGTACTCTTCTTACAATAATTGATTGAATGTGTGTGTGTGTGTATGTGTGTGTGCGTGCGTGCGTGTGCACGCCCAGCTGGAGCTGAACTGCCAGGTGATGTTCCGTAACTACCAGCGTAAGACGGACATGGACGAGCCTCCGAGTGTGGACCTGGGGGTGGAGGGTGACGAGGAGAAGAGCACCAAGAGGAAGAGCAAAGACCCTGTGTACGCCCGCATGGACGACGAGTTCGGACGCTATGGCGTCAAAATGGAGTGGCTCCTCATTCACCGCGTCCTCAACCACAGGTTGGACAACCATTTTCACAAAGAGTATTTAGTCGTCAGACTCTAGTCTCGTGTGTGTGTGTGTGTGTGTGTGTATGTGTGTGTGTGTGTGTGTGTGTGTGTAATTGTGTTTGTGAATATAATTGTGCTCCTCCATCTCCCGTCTGTATGTGTGTGTGTGTAGTGTGGACAAGAAGGGCAATGTGCACTACCTGATCAAGTGGAGAGATCTGCCCTACGACCAGTCCACATGGGAGAGTGAGGACATGGAGATCCCTGACTTTGACACCTTCAAACAGCACTACTGGAACCACAGGTAACACACAAACACACATACACAGAGTGAGATACTTGTAAAGATTATTGTAACTTTGCATATATATCTATAATGTAGAACTTGAACTTTCTCTCTTTCTATTTATCTATTTATCCCTCTCTTTCCACCTCTCCTTTGTTCTCAATCCCATTCACTCCGTCTCTCTCTCTCTCAGAGAGCTGATGATTGGTGAGGAGACTCGGCCAGGGAAGAAGCTGAAGAAGGTGAAAGTCAAGCGGACAGAGAAGCCTCCAGCCAACCCAGTGGTGGATGTAAGTCTAACAGTCTTCACTTCACTTCACTTCACTTCACTTCACTTCACTTCACTTCTCTTCACTTCTCTTCTCTTCTTTCCATCCAACCCAGTAGTGGATAGAACATGTAATAGGTTCTACCACTCTCAGTCCTTCTCTTCTCTTCTGTCCTCCGCAGCAGTGAAAAGCCATATTAATCCGCAATAATACCTACTAATCCCCCGTAATCTGTAATTACGAATCGCTCTTTCTGTCTGTTCCACCTGCAGTTCTCCTCTCTTCCAACACCCCCAGCACCCTCTTTTTTTCTTCTGTGTGCTCTCTCTCTCTTGCTCTACCTCTCTTTCTCTCTCCATCCTTCTTTCACATTTTCTCCTTATCTTCTATTTCACTCTTTTCTTGATCTGTCCCTCCTTCCCCCCTCTCTCTACCACTACACCTTTAACTCTTTTTTATCTCCCTTACCTCCCTTTTCCCTCTGTCTCTCTCTTCCGCTCATCCTCACCATTTGTCCTAACTGCCTCTCTTTCTCTCTCAGCCTCTACTCTTCCCCTCTGGTTCCTCTTTCTCTCTCTCTTTCAATTTCTCAGCACCCGTCTTTCCTGCCCCTCTCCCATCATGTTGTTGTTGTGTCCACTGAGTTTATTTTGTTCAGTAGACACAAGGGAGAACGTCATCTCCAGAGTAGACCAAAGCTCTTCTTGAGTTAGTGCAGATTTATTCTATGGACGTGTTCTTAAAGAACACATAGCAGCACGCCTGCCTTCCTCAGGTCATAACAAATGCCAGACTGAGCATGCTCACAACCTTCACTTCAGATCAGTTTCTTTTATTTATGTCTCTTCTGCTGGCTATACAAAATGGCCCCTTGACCTCGACTTTGACCTTTAACCTGTACCTCTCCCCATCACACCCCACCAACAAAACGAACACCTCTCTCTGTCTCTCTCTTCCTTTCCCCAGCCCACTATTAAGTTTGACCGTCAGCCAGACTACCTGGACTCCACGGGGGGCACCCTGCACCCCTACCAGCTGGAGGGGCTCAACTGGCTGCGTTTCTCCTGGGCGCAGGGGACAGACACCATCCTGGCCGATGAGATGGGCCTGGGCAAGACTGTGCAGACCGCAGTCTTCCTCTACTCCCTCTACAAGGAGGTGTGTGGGCCTTTTTGTGTCACCGGATTTGTGTTTGTGTGTGTGTATGTATGTAGAAGGGGCTAGTGTGTTTGTTTGTTCCTTGTGTGTGTGTGTGTGTGTCTGTGTCTGTGTGTGTGTATCTGTGTCTGTGTGTGTGTGTGTGTGTAGAAGGGGCTAGTGTGTTTGTTTGTTCCTTGTGTGTGTGAGTGTGTGTGTGTGTGTGTGTGTGTACAAGGGGCTAGTGTGTTTGTTTGTTCCTTGTGTGTGTGTGTGTCTGTTTGTGTGTGCATGTGAGTTGAGCGTCAAGGCTGTTCTCCCGCTGTCTGTCAGTGTCAGCGAACTCAAAGGGGGACAGACAGGGACGCAGAGTGAACTTCGTCCATTAAAGGGGACGCATCCCAAGGGGGGGCTGAGTCCTAAAGGCAGGACGAGACACACAAACACACACACACACTCACACAAGTACATGTCCTCTGTCCCCTCTGCACCTCTTGTTGGATCACAGACACTGATCTCACTGATCCTCCCATGGTGGGCAGTATTCTCATTATATTATGCTATTTTTAACATTTTCTCCTGCTTGTGTGTGTGTGTGTTATTTCTAAGCAGTAATGTGATTATAATATTTACTACCATATTTTACTCATAAGTAGTAATATTATTCTCCCTTCCCTCTTCTCTCCACTCACACACACACAAACACACAATCACAAATACGAAACACACACACACACACATTCACCACTGCAGGGTCACTCTAAGGGGCCATTCCTGGTGAGCGCGCCTCTGTCCACCATCATAAACTGGGAACGTGAGTTTGAGATGTGGGCTCCTGACATGTACGTGGTCACCTACGTGGGAGACAAGGACAGCAGAGCCGTCATCCGGGAGAACGAGTTTAGCTTTGAGGACAACGCCATCCGTGGAGGCAAAAAGGCCTCCAAGATGAAGGTGAGCGCACACACACTCACACACATACACACACACACACACACACACACACATACACACACACACACACACTCTGTCTAGTCTAAGAGTTTGTTTCCAATAACTGCTACAGTAGTGGAGAGAAGTACAAGGCAGTTTATATTATTGCATACGGGATATGTGGATGTGCTCTGATGTTATGTGATAATATTGTGGTATTGCAGTTAGTTTGCATGTATTCTTGGAGGAAGCACCCAATAAGCTCATTCATTGTGTTTATATTTCTCTGCTGCTGATTATTTGTATGTTGTTGGTGCTTGTGCTGCGACTTGCAGAAAGAGGCTCCAGTGAAATTTCACGTGCTGCTGACGTCCTACGAGCTGATCACCATTGACCAGGCCATCCTGGGCTCCATCGACTGGGCCTGTCTGGTGGTGGACGAGGCCCATCGCCTCAAGAACAACCAGTCAAAGGTGAGAGAGCACCTGCAGCCAGTCAATGCAAAGAGACATGTATGCACCACAAGCATGGCAGAACAGGCAAGGAGCTTGAAGGGAGGTTTCATCTGGAAAGGGGGCTGGGGGCTGGCTGGACCAGTGTTGTGCTGACAGTGTCTCTGATGTGAATGCACATGCTTGCAGCCACACAGCAGAGTAGGGCGGTCAATTGCTGTGAAAAATGAATTCATTAATCGCATAATTTTGCTGTGATTATCCTGATTA
>JAIFZK010000019.1:867500-872500 GCA_027481765.1 Tenualosa thibaudeaui | reverse complement strand
AAGTATAGAAGAGTAACATTTTCCACCATGTCCCTGCCTCTGTGTGTGTGTGTGTGTGTGTGCTCAGAGCGTACGTGTCTCTCTTCATGCGTCACCTGTGTGAACCGGGAGCAGATGGAGCAGAGACTTTTGCAGATGGGGTCCCGCGAGAGGGGTTGTCACGGCAACATGTTTTGACACGCATTGGTGTGATGTCACTCATACGCAAGAAGGTACAGTGATGTGGTACTGATGTGGCTCCTCCCACTCTGAGTACAGGCCAGTGAATATTTATCAAATAATGATTGACATGATTGAATAGGTGAACACAGTGTGTTGGTCACTGTGTACAGTTTTCAAGAAGGAAATTCTCTGACGCCTGGGTGGTTTGTGTTACATAGTTGTAGATGAAGTGATTATATCACATGGTCAGTGTGGTCTTAGTGAAACTATAAAACACAAACATTTGAATATGCAGCAGTATAGTGTGTGTGTGTACTGTAAGTGTTTGTGCGAGTTTGCATGTGTGTGTACTGACAGTTTTTTTTCCTACAGATTTGTTCAAATAATTGGAATACTTTTCCTTGTGTCATAATAGTAGTTGGGAATTCCAAGTTATGGGAAACATGAGAGACTCAAACCAATGGTCCAACCAATATGGTCTCCTCTTACAGAGAAGAAGCGAAGACAGCTAACTTTGCCTGCGTTTTTTGCATCTTAACATGCTCACAATGTCCCCAAAAGCTATGCAACATCACCGGGCACCCTTAAAGACAGCACTGTATGTCTCTAAATCAATAAAAAGAGGCTAAAAAAAAGGGTGTTTGATTAAACAGCTACATACTGGTTTGTTTATAGCCTAGGGCAAGTAAACAAAGTGGTATGGGACTGCTTGAAGAAACACACTGTTTGAACAATTTAATTTGGAGCCAAACATGCTACAGTGCTTTGTTGTAAGGTGCCAGGTGATGTTGCACAGCTTTTTTTGGGCCATTTTGGGCCTGTTAAGATCAAAAACTGTTTAAATTTCTACCCCCAGAGGTTAGCTGTTTTTGCTAACTCCACAGGAGAAGACCATAGTGAGCTTGAGCATTGGAGGTGTGTGTTGACAATGACTGAAATTCCCCTTTAAATATAAGACTGTTGTTCTCTATCCTCATTGGTCTGGTCATGTAGTGTGAGATGGATGTGTTTCCTGCTGCAGGTGCAGGAGTTTGAGCATGTAAATGGCCAGTGGTCCATGCCCTGGATGAAGGAGTTGGAAGAGAGTAAGAAAGCTGCTGCCGTTGCCACGGGAGACGACCCCAAGACACCCTCAACTGGAACACCAGCAGACACCCAACCCAACACACCTGCGGCAGGTACACACACACACATGCACATACATACACACTTATAGACACATTCACACACACACACACACACACAACCCAACATTTTTCCCAGGTACTGGACACCTGACACACAAATGCATGCACACAGACACACACACACACACACATACACACACACACACACACACATTCCCACAAACAAGCACACACTCATGACTCATAAACTTTATGACTATAAACTATAAAACTATATAACCGTATTCACCATCCCTTTCATCTTCTCTCTCCCTGTGTGTGTGTGTGTGTGTGTGTCTGTGGAGCAGAGGATACCTCTAAGGTGGACGATGTGAAGGATGCGGAGGAGAGGATGGAGGGAGACGGGGAGACGGACGTAAAGAAAGTCAAGTCTGATGAGCCAGAGGTACAACACCCAGATTTTCACTCCCACACACCAGCTACAGCTGCTACTGATACCTCGCCATGTTCTTCTAACTCTTGACCAATGGTCAGCTCTCTGTGTGAGGGTCTGCTCAGGATCTGGTGCCATAGATATCACCATCCAAGAGTATGTATGCTTGCTTGTGTAAGTATGGATGAGAAAAGGTATGGATGTATTCCAAACTTGTTTTTCTGCTACTGAGCAGCCATCACTAAACGTGCTCTTCCCAACATTGTACGCTAGAATTAAGGGTTCAAAATAAAACATAAAAAAGCTGCAAAATAAGGCAACACAACAGTAATGACGATGTTATTGACTAATTTTAATGGCCGATTAATTGACCGATTAATTTAATCTAAAAGAACTTTTCAGTGTCAGTGTGCACATCCAGATGACCAAACTATACTCTATCGCTAACACTAGCCTTACAGTTTAAGTATACTAGCCATGCTGCTTTAGTGTACTGAGATATGAATGAATTTACGCATCTGCACTGTGCATGACTGAGAGTTTGTGGAGATGGCATAGACTGCCCACACATAACACAGCCTCAGAGTGGAGTGCAAACTACAATGATTTCTATTCGTAGCAGAAACTTTTGTCCAAACTGACATACAGTAAAGGTTGTTTGTGCGGCTTGTTCATGTGGTGAGTACATTATCACGAAAGCCTGGAAAATATCAAAGGATGTTGAATTTGAAGAGAGAAGGAAAAGCCATGTCATCACCCCCACTTGAAACTATCTATCTCTAAGACAACTCAAAGACAAACGTCTGTGTGGAACTCAAGAAGGTGACAGAGTACTGGAAGAAGTGGAAGCATTTGAGAGCCAAGAGACTGAAGCCAAAGAAGAAACCCAGAAGAGCAGAGCAGACGTAGAGTAAGTGGCAGGAGTGTTTGTGTTGCTGCCTGAGTTGGCCCTCCAAGATTGTGAAGCACCAGGACACACTCTCCAGCCTTCCAGATGAGGTAATGTGAATCCAGATTGAAGTAATGCCTATCGTGTGAGGGTTGGGTTGGTGTGTGTAAATGTTATCATGTGACCAGCTCTTCTTCTTTCACTTTTATTTAGATGTTAGACTTTATGAATGAAATGTATATAGCGTAATCAGTCATCAATTTGTGTGTCTGAAATCAGAAACAGCAGAATCACTTCACATGGTTAGATAGAGTTGGGCCAGTGTGCATTAGTGTAAGGGTTTGTAGTGTGTGCTTTAGATTTAAAATTCAATAACCATTTCTGTCACTGAATTACAGATGACTTCAGCTATGAATAATGAATGATTTTTAGATGCAAAGCTGACCAGCTGGTGTTGATCTCTTGCAGGCTAATGAAGGCTGTGACAGACTTCATCTCCCTGTGGGTCTTTCCACCCACAGTAGTCCTGCCATCACTAGTGTCTCTACAAGCATCTCCATCTCCTCCATCACAGCCACCAGTGTCTCTCCAAACATCTCCACCTCCTCCATCACATCCACCAGTGTCTCTCCAAACGTCTCCATCTCCTCCATCACATCCACCAGTGTCTCTCCAAACATCTCCACCTCCTCCATCACAGTCACTGGTGTCTCTACAAGCATCTCCACCTCCTCCATCACAGTCACTAGTATCACTACAAGCAATTCCACCTCCATCACCACCAGTGACTTCTGCACCAGCCGCAGTATTTCCAGCTGTCCAGTCACCACACATCTCATCCTCCAGAGCTTCCACAGGTGTCCCCTCGCCCCCCACTACATCATTGAGAACACAGTCCCACTCCATACCTGTTGTGGGCGCTCTCCTGCACTGGCCCCAGGGCGCTGATAAAGCTACAGATGATGAGAGGGAGACATCCTGGCCAAGCTGCCAGCCCATGAGCTCATGGAGGCCCAGTTTGAAATCTGCCAGCTCCTTTATCTCAAGCAGAAGAAATTCTTGTTGACGTATATTAGGTTCAACTGTCTTGTAAACAGTGCTTACGTAAATAAATAAATAAATTACTGTGTTTATTATTTGTTTTGTATATTTTAGTAAATATGTTGACCTCAGTCAGAGACATCATTTTGCATATAAACTACACTTCAGCACTTTAATCCAGAGACATTCAGACTGTTAATGGGAGCACCTGTTTCTTACATCAAAGGCTTTGAACCAGTTCTTGGAACAAGAATAGACACCAGAAGCTTTAGAATTCTGCTTTATACTGATTTTGAATTTGTTTTCTGTCTAGGACTTCGCTACACATCATACTGTGTGTGGCTGTTGTGTGTGAGAAATAAAAGTTGACTTTCATCATCAAATATGACTTCTTTATCTACTTCTGCTAATTCCACTAGCCATGAGTCTTCTGACCTCAGTCTCACACTCCAGTTCACACCTTGACCTGATTCCGGCCACATTATAAAATAAGACTAAGAAGAAGACCATTTCTTCTTAAAACGTGTCTAAAAATGTCTCTTTCTCCCCTACCCTCTTTCTCTCAGTTCCCCCTCTCTCTCTCCCTCTTTCTTTTTCTCTCCCTCCTTTGCCTTTCTCAATTCATTATTCTTTTTTGCATGACTGGAAGATCTGTCAATACTACTGACAGATTATTATGGTTATATGTGAAAAATGCCCTTTCTCTCCACCCTCTCTCTTTCTATCAGATCATCGAGATCCCTGACGAGAGTGACAAGTCGCCCACGCCTGAGAGCGAAGAGAAGCAGACGACCGACAGCGAGGATAAACCGACCCCGTCAGAGGATGGAGGGAGCACAGAGACGGAGAAAGAGAAACCAAAGGATGGCGGAGAGAAGGAGGAGAGGACTAAAGAATCGGAGGAGGAGGAGAGCAGCTCGTCCTCAGAGCTCAAGTCTGAAACGGCGGACGAAACAAAGGCCAAAGGTCAGATGCAAAGGCCTATCTAGGTGGCGTGTCGTCATTTCGGATGCCATAGGGTGTTAATTTTAATTTTGTCTGTCTTAAAAATCAGCCGAAAATCTTATGTGATGGACTTGTTACCTATTTTTAAGACATAATAAAATAGACTAAATGAGTGTGCAGATCCTTCCCCGCATACTGTCTGATACATTTGTCTAGTACTTGCTGTACTGCTGCCAGTCTGTTGGTGTGAAATCAGGAGCAGTGCTTTATCCTAATACATTCTCTCCCTCTGTGTGTGTGTGTGTGTGTGTGTGTGTGTGTGTGTGTGTACATCCCACAGAGGAATGGAAGGAGGAGAAAATGGACACAAGCTCTACAGCAGAGGAGAAAAAAGGTAGACTCT
>JAIFZK010000019.1:760000-862500 GCA_027481765.1 Tenualosa thibaudeaui | reverse complement strand
TATTGGTATTGAAAGTTTCAATTGTTATGCTTTGTAATATTGCTGGTATCACCATGTTCTTGTTTCTATGAGTACTGAGTATGGTTTTTAAAACCTACAATAAAACCAAGGTCAAAAGGGACTGCTCTCCTAGCCTCATTATTTATCACAGAAAGACCTGTAGAAAAGCTTGCTTTGCCAGTGTGTGTTTTTGTGTTTGCTTGTGTGTCTCTAAGAGGACGAGTGCACACGTGTGTGTGTGTGTGTGTGTGTGTGTGTGTACCAGATAAGGACCATATCTTCTGTTACTGTGTTTGCTTTCAAGGAATGCATGATGGAGTGAGAAACGCACACACACACAAACACACACACACACATTTGTGTTTCTGCTTTAAAGAAGAAGAGGAAAGAAAGAAAAACGGTAAGATGGGAGCAGAAGCAGCAGGAGAAGAACAAGTGATCAAAGGGAAGAGGAAAAAAGAAGGAAAGAAAGTAAGAGCAGCTGCAAGAAGGTCGAAAAGTGAAAGAGGGAAAGAAAGAGAAAAGAATGAAGGGGAGAAGAGGCAGAAGGGTGGAGGAGTGAGCGGAGTGTGATTTTGGCGGAGACACAAACAGGCATTAAGGAAATGGAGATGGAGGATAATTACAGGGTGGGGAGCAGCAGTCTGGGGGGTTGGAGAGGAGAGATGGAGAGATGGCTTATCAGACGCAAGGGCTGGAGCGGAGCCCACGGAGAGACGAGAGCGGAGACAGAGAGCCAGAGGAATTGGACTGGGGACTCGAAGGGTGTCCAGGAGTGAGCTCTACTTTTTGCAGAGACACACACACACACACACGGATGCAAGAGTTTGAGGCCAGGGGCCAGGTCACCAGCAGACACACACACACATTCACACACAGTACATTTACACAATGCAGACGCACACACACTTACACAGCGTTATACTGTATACAGCTCAGTTTAGAACTGCACACACTTTCACACCCTCTAGTGTCTATTAGAGTAACTCTCACTGCTTACACGCACATATACACATATTTCACCAACTTTGGCACAGGATCCACTTGCACACAGGCACTGCCCTCTAGGCGAGAAAACTTACACACACACACACTCTAATCTCTAATCAGACAACCTGCCACTGGAGTAACAGGTGTGTGTGTGTATTCGAGGAGAAATAAGAGGAGGTACCTGGCTGGCTGTGCATGGAGTAGGTAAGTATTGCATTGCATTGTACATTTTCTCCATCTGTGTGTGTGTGTGTGTGTGTGTGCGCGCGCACTGGCTCTTCAGTGAGTAGCACTAAGTTACATATTCTCCATCTGTATTACTGCCTGTGTGTGTGTGTGTGTGTGTGTGCGCATGCGTGCGCTGGCTGTGCAGTGAGTGGGTGAGTATAAAGATATACATTCAATCCATCATACATCTGTGTCTGTGCATGTGTGTGTGTGTGTGTGTGTGCGTGCATGGACTTAGAGAAGCTCTTAGAGCTCTTAGAGAAGCTCAGACCGGCTATCTGCTTGGTTTGCTGAGATGTTAGTCCACAGGACTGAGCTGCAGTAATTTGTTTATTATTTGTCACATACAATAAATACAAAATAAAGTGTAGTGATATGTGACATGTTACAGCACAAAATCAGTTTTGTCAAAAGTTGTTTGACCTTCCAGTTGTGCACCTGTGATCAGGGGCAGGTGTGTGTTGTTGGTCGGTGCATGTCGGTTTCCGTGTTTCCACTCAGTCATCTTGCTGAGTTTGTAGTTAATTTTTGATCTGTGACTGAATGATTCAAACCTCTGAGCCACTAGAGGAGACCAGCTCCAAGACTTATACAAAGAGTCTTTATTACTGTTAGAACAGATGGCCATATATTTATAGTTATTTACTCTTTATTGGGTCATGGCTTGACGTTCTAATGACGTTGGCTTTGCATATAGTCAAATCTGTCAGATCTCAACAATATGCTATCAACACTTGCAATTCAAACCACTTCCCTGCATTTCAGAAAAGTACTCACATTTGGGTGTCTTATGTTATTCTCTCATCTGTCAGTGTTGCAGACGAGAACATTACATAATTGTTGTGATGACTTTTCTGTAGCTTCCTTTTTTGAGTGGTACTTCCTCATGTGGAGCGTCTGACTGCCTCAGTGCATTGTGGGAGATGTATTCTCTGTCAGCAGCTGCACCTTGTTTCTGTTTGCTGTTTGTGAAGTGAGGAGAGCAGCAGCTTGTGCATCTGGGGCAAATCTCCAGTTCTCTGTCGAGGGATCCTGTCTGGGTTTCAGGTGCTGGACTTTACCGTTCTGACCAGGCAAGCAGCGACTTGGGTGGGTCTGTGTGTGTGTGTGTGTGTGTGTTTGTGTGTGTGAGTGGGTGAGTGTGTGTGTGTGTGTATGTGTGTGTGTGTGTCCAATGAGGAAGTGTTATATTGAACTTTGAGCTGTGAGAGCTAACAGAGAATCATGTCTGACTGTCCCTGACTGAGGGGGAAGAGAGAGTGACAGACAGAGACAGAAACGGGCACACACACACACACACAGACAAAAGCCAGGGGGTGTGAGAGAGAAAGAAAGACCAAGGGGAAAGGAGGAATTGAAAAGTAAAGAGTTAAAGCAGCAGGTCTCTGTGTGGTTCTGTTTTTCGCCAGTGTCATTTGATTTCCATTGCTGTCAGCAGCATATTATGCAAACCATGAAGTTCCCCTCAGTGTGCGTGTGTGTGTGTGTGTGTGTGTGTGTGTGTGTGTGTGCGTGTGAGGGCACTATCACTCTATCTCTGTGTATTCTCAGACATATTGCTTCCTCTCTCCCACACCGCTGCCATTCCGGGGTTCTTCTCTCGCTCTCTGGGGCTCCTCTTGATTGCTGTGTGCGTGCATGCGTGTATGTGTGTGTGTGTGTGTGCGTGTATGTGGATTGGCTTTGCAGGTTTTGCAAGGATTTTTTTTTTGTCGCTAGGTTTCAGTGGGGTGTGTGTGACACTCAGACAGCTCTTGTTTATAGAGAGCACCAGACAGGACAGCAGAGCACTACAGAACTGCACAAGAACAAGAAGAAGAAGAAGAAGAGGACCGTCCGCAGAAAACAGTAAGCAGGGGTCAGCCTTCTCCTTTGGGTGTCACTCTGAGACACCAGGGGACAAGTGTGTGTGTGTGTGTGGCCTCCTGTTTCTGTGAGACTGCTTCATTTGTTTGCCTCATAGCTTAGCTTTTGCTGTTTTATCAGGGGCAACTGAAAGGCAGGAAGACATTTGACAAAGAGAAAGAGAGAGAAAGAGGAAGGGAGGGAGGGACAGCTTCAGACTTATAAAGACGAGCAAGGAGATCACTTCTTGTTCTCAGAGGGACTCAAAGAAGTAAGTGTCTGAATGTTTGTGTTTGTGTGTGTGTGTGTGTGTGTGTGTGTGTCGGATGTGTTCACCTTTGAGAGGAGACAGAGTAAATGACAGGTGTCTGGTGGAAAGAGGAAGAGAGAAAGAGCACTTTTAGGATCGACCCAAAGTAAGCATTGTGCACTGTGTGATAGCCTGGGTTGGAGTGAGTGAATAGTTTAGAGATGTGTAGAGCGTGTGTGTGTGTGTGTGAGGTGGGTTGCGGCTATAAGGCAGAGCGTGGTGGTTGGGTGCCACTGTCAAATGTTGTATAAGTGTGTGTGTGTGCGTTTGTGTGCATGTGTGAATGTGTGTGCATGTGTGTAATTGTGCATACTGTGTAAATGAATAAGAATTTCCAGTAACATACTGCTAATGCTAATGTAATGCTAATGCTTGACAGAATGACAAAATGTGTGTAATGTTTATGGTATTCATTTGAATGCGTTATTTGTTTGTGTTGTTTATTTTGTTTCCTCCTCCTCAGGTGTAAAGCCTACAAGAGAGAAAGAAAAAGATGGTTCGGTGAGTTGTCAGCTGTTATTTTTCCTTTTCTTCATCCTGTGTTGGCCTTGATGCACATGGCCAGTCTCACCTCACCATAATCTACCATAATCTATCATAATCGTAGTCTGTTAATCTCTTACCAGTTTGGTGACTTCACAGGTACTTCTACTTAAAAGCAAGTATGAATGATAGACCTGTGTGTGTTTGTATGTATGTGTGATAGAAAACACCTGCTCTGTTTTGAGTTGATGCTGGTGGTATAGAGTGTGAGTAAGCATATAGCGCCTCACTGTGACATGCTAACTCCGAGCTAACACACGCGCTGTATTTGACCAGCATGAAAGATGTTAATGAGACAGATGAGGCTTCAAATCCACACTGCTCCACACGTTTGACTCAATTATGTTTTTTGTGTGTCTGTGTGTGTGTTTGTGTGTGTGTGTGGTCTCAGATGGTTCCACAGAGATTTGTCTGGCATAGACGCAGAGACCATCCTGAAGGCAAGGGGCGTCCATGGAAGCTTTCTGGCAAGGCCCAGCAAAAAGAACCAGGGAGATTTCTCCCTGTCTGTCAGGTATTTAACACACACACACACACACACACACACACACACACACACACACACACACAGAGAGAGAGAGAGAGAGAGAGAGATACAGGTACACACACATATTCACATATGTGTAGCTGTTTTTCACAGAATTATTAAATAGCAATATTAGAGAAAAACACATGAAGTTCTGTTCAAATCTATTCACCCCCAGAAAGCTTTGCCATGGACCTCCTGTCAGACACGTCATGCTCTATAAGTGGGGGGTCATTGACTTGGCTGAGTTAATCAATATACTGACACACACACACACACAGACACACACACACACACAGAAACAGAGAAACAGAGAAAGGCTAAAATGCGGGTGACAAGTGGTCTGTTTTAACTCCCTCAAGTTGCTGAAGGGTTGTTTCTTTAACTCAAACATCTACTGGGTTGCCATCAGCTGGGCTAGCTTTTTACATCCCTGTGTAGGTGAATTATAATCAGTGTGCATCTTTAGTTTGTGTGTGTGTGAGTGTGTGTGTGTGTGTGTGTGTGTGTGTGTGTGTGTGTGTGTGTGTGTGTGCACGCATGCGGTAGATACGCACCAAATAAAATGTGTTTTTGATTGATAGGACCTACTGCAAAATGATTTTGGGAAATTGGGGAAACACAGAGGTTATTTGTTTTTGCAGTCTATGCATGTTTTTTTTTCTGTGTGTGTGTGTGTGTGTGTGTGTGTGTGATGGAAAAAGCAAGAAGTGTTACCATCAAATTGCATATTTTTGAGGTGAGCTGAGAGAGAGAGAGAGGTGTCACAAAGTCGGGCGGATGCTACGGATGAGAGCTGACTGACCCAACACTGACTGTTTAAAAGTTGCGCACACACACGCAAACACACACACACTTGCACAACCTCCTCTTCTCAATCTTTCTTTTAATTTAGGCAGAATTACAAAATCTTGGTGTTAAAGAATATTTACAAAGCAATTTTTAAAACTAGTTTTCTCTTCTGCTTACACATTCCGTGCACGTCTGACTCCTCTCCTACCTTCAGATATGTTTCAATCAAATAGTGATAGAAAATGAATGTTTCCTAAAAGTTACAAAGCAAGTTTTGTCCAAGCTCTCCATTACTGCTTTGAAATGTAGCTATCCCTTTATGTTTATGTATATGGATGCTTATACCATAATTTACATAATGGCCAATAAACATCAGAACCATATATACCATATATACCAACATATTTACATTTGTCATTCATATTTATTCTTGAAGTTTTAGGTCATTACACTGAAAGATTTGCATTCAGTTTCACTGTAAAATGATGTAAAATGTCAATACAGATTAATTCATTCATTCATGCATTCATTCATTCATTCATTCATTCATCCACTCCTTCATGCCTGGTCCAGGGTTGGGGAGGCAGTGACCCATATTCGCATCCAGAACACGGGGGACTTCTATGACCTGTATGGAGGGGAGAAGTTTGCCACACTGTCAGAACTGGTGGAGTATTACACTGCTGACAACGGAATCCTTCAGGACAAAGACGGCACCATAATCGAGCTCAAGTATCCGCTCAACAGCTCTGACCCAACGTCCGAGAGGTGAGCACTTCTCTTCTTGCCCTTCTGAACCTTCATATTTTCCCTAGGTCAAAGGTTACAGTCTAGCTGATCCTAAACTGAACAAGACTGACAAGTAATCAGTTGGCAAAAAACAAAATGACCAATGCAACAATAGAATACATCAGGAATTTCTGTATGACCAAATACATGTTAAGCACTGAGCAGATACACACTCATTAAATGTCATCAGGATGATGCCGTATTTGGCAACTGGATTAACAGTTATAGACACGTATTTGGACCTATGATACAGTTAGCAATCATCTATATTTATTTACATATAAAACTGTACAGATACAGGACACATGCACACACGCACACACACACACACACACATATACACACATGCACACACACACACACATGCACACACACACACACACACACAATTAGAGGGTGGTTTTAGAAATGCTTTTGCAGTTCAGCATAATTAAATGATCTCTCCTGAATCCTACACCTAAGATATGTTTGCCTGTGGCAGTTCTGAAATGGAATGTCCAGTTTGTTTTAGTTAGAATTCCATCCTACTTTTCTGATCATTCTGACGCAACGTGACCGATTGCTGTTTATATGGGAGGAACCGAGGGCCGCGGCTTCAATATAACCCTGGGACACTGAGAGGTCGTCAGGAAGACAGGCGGTCACAGCAGCCTCAGCAGCCTCACACAAGATGCTTCTTCAGTCATGCTGTGGTAGAAGCAAATGGCACTTCTCAGATAGGCAAAGTGAGCTGAGGACATTCGGTGAGCTGTGGTCACTTTTAAATCAGAGCTTAGCTAAATTTAAACATGCATGCCTGGCAGAGTTCTGAAGTGACCTGGCTATGGAAAGGCCTGAGTCTGGATGAGCTAAGGAACAGGCAACTTGGGCCAGATGCACCTAGCCATGTCTTGTCAGGACTTGTGTGTGTCCTGTGTCTTCATGTCTTGTCAGGACTTGTGTGTGTCCTGTGTCTTCATGTCTTGTGTGTCATTGGGACTTGACTGGTGGGCAGTAAAGTTCTCTCGGATGTTGTGTGTGTGGTTATTGGAGCACACGCCGGGCACCATTGGTAACGTGGCTTTTGTGATACTGTCATACTGTAAGTAACATGTTTGTCTCTGATGGCTGAGCCATGTCACATAAAAAAGTGTTGTGTAGTAAGGAGTGGGTAACGGAAGGCTACTCCACCCTGAGGCCTGTTTAAATAACTCTGTGCTTCTAAAACTGGCCCTGCTTTTGTTTATTCTTCCTCCTCATTTCTCCTTCATCTCGCCATCCGTCTGCAATAGCATTCAGTCAGACATGATAGACATTTCGTTGTGCTTCATTTCAAACTAATGCTGAGCTCTCATCGCTTAGTGTCTTAAGACTGTGGAAGCTTCTCAGACGCACGGCTCCTCTGCTGGGGCTGGTGGAGTTTTGGCCCCAGAATCTTCCCTGACTGGAGGCTGCTGAGAGAGAGAGAGAGAGAGAGAGAGAGAAATTAAAGGCTCATTACACATTTGATAACACACCCTCTAGGCAGTGGACTATAATTACCCTCTCAAAGTACTTATTACACTTTCACACTCAGCCACTATGGTGCATTTCTCAAAGCATCATGAAAGTTTACACAACAGTAGTGTATTTCTCCAAACAATCAGTGCAAACTGCCATACCCAGCTGATGACCAGCAAAAGGTGTAACTTACTTAAAGGGCTTAGTTTTATGTCTCAAAAGCAAACATTTAGGCTAATGAAAGTGTCTGTGTTATCAGAAATGGAAAGTTCCACAAGAATGCAGTTTTTTTTTCTGTTTGGTGTCTATCAGTTCCAACAGTAAAAGGATCCATATCACTGCATGAAGATCATAGGATATCACTGCATGTGGAAGCTCATAGGATATTAGACAGAATTTACTGTATGCTTTTGCAGTATGGTGTAATTCCATACTGTGTAATTCATTACCCTTCACTTCAAGTTTGGACATTTGTGGTAGTCATACACTTACATTGCAGTGGGTGGGCATTTTGTTTGGACTTTAAACCTATTGGTCCAGCCCTCAATTTCTATTCTCTGATTGAATACTAAGAAATCTAGTTGGGGAGACCAAAGCCTTAGGAGAGTACCCTGACGTTGTACTGTTACAGAAATACAACCCTGAGTGGAGGTGTTATGTTTCACAGCAGTGTAGTGCTCTTCGCAAACTAAAACATGTTCTAAAAATGATAACATTTTACTATATTATCAGCTTTATAAAAAAAGATGCTATATAGCGTAACAAAATGACAACTGGTTCAACACATTTGCATATAATGACTCATGCAATGACCTAGTGCCTGAATGTTTCAGGGGGAAAGATTTTGTTCAACAGAGAATCTGTAAAATACATTTTGACCAACCAGACATCAGAAATTGATAACGAAGACCAAAAAGCTGAGCATGTGACTGAGCATGTGTACAAAAGTATTCTCTGTTTTGTTCAGAGTAATGAGAAACTGCTGTTATGACTAGACGAGGTGTTGGTTGAACTGGCACTTTTGAGAACTTCAGTTCTGATGTGGGAAAGCGCTAAAGCAGCTGAGGAAAGGGTGTAATGCTGCAGTGAATGAGGCTGGCAAGCAGGAGTGATGCCACAGATTGATATAAGATTAGAATAACACACCCCTCTGTTTAAAGTGCTGAGAGCTACTGCCAAATAGGAGCCTCATACACACTTCATTTAACTAGGATTAGATGAAAAGTACCCCAGAACAGTGTCATAAGTGAGTGCTACCATAGTGTGTGTGTGCGCGTTTGTGAGTGAGTGAGTGTTTGAATGTGAGTGTGTGTGGCTATGCACGTATGTCTGCCTTTCCGCGTGTGTGTGTGTGTGTGTCTTTGCATGTGTTGGTATGTGCATATGTGTGAGTGTGTATCTGACTTTGCGTGCATGTGTGTTTAGGAATTATGAGGGAGTTTGTCAATGTAAGAGATCTCCCACCAGAGGCCATTTCAAATCTTCCCACCCTGTGCCCTATCTGTTGACCCCCCATCCCCCCCACCACCACCACCACCACACACACACCCCTCCTTTTTTCAGTTACTTGACTTCCCTTTCTTCTTGCGGTTGGAAACTTTAGTTTTGACACATTTGCAAACAGTGACCAGAGCATCCTTGCCTTCCTCTCTCTCTCTCTCTCTCTCTCTCTCACACACACACACACACACACACTCTCTCATTCGGCTAACCACCTGATCACGGTTCTAGCTCTAGTTTCTTTGCCATCTACGGCTTCACCTGAACACAAGCATGAGCACGCGCGCACACACACACACACACACACATGCATGCACATGCACACGCACAAACGTATGCACATACACACTCACTATAGGGATATAGACTTCTGTCTGTATCATGATATTTCATGGTATAAATGATAGCATGAGGACAGTACTCTTCACTCTGCGTAAACATCCTCAGAAAAATATATATCTTAACCATTATCAGCAATTAACTTTTCCTCCTCATCACCAGTTTGAAATGTCCATTCACTCATGTGACATGGGAGCTGCTGTGATACTTTGAGAGGTCAAAAGAAGGGAGGATTCCTACTGGTTACATCTGCCAAGGAGTTGTGTTTTCACCAGCATCTGTCTGTCTGTTTGTCTACAAAATAACTTGTTTTCACCAGCATCTGTCTGTCTGTTTGTCTACAAAATAACTTGTGTTTTCACCAGCATCTGTCTGTCTGTTTGTCTACAAAATAACTTGTGTTTTTACCAGCATCTGTCTGTCTGTTTGTCTACAAAATAACTTGTGTTTTCACCAGCATCTGTCTGTCTGTCTGTGTACAAAATAACTAATGTTTGCACCAGCGTCTGTCTGTTTGTCTGTGCAAAATAACTTGTTTTCACCAGCATCTGTCTGTCTGTTTGTCTACAAAATAACTTGTGTTTTCACCAGCGTCTGTCTGTGTACAAAATAACTTATGTTTTCACCAGCATCTGTCTGTCTGTCTGTGTACAAAATAACTAATGTTTGCACCAGCGTCTGTCTGTCTGTCTGTTTGTCTGTACAAAATAACTTGTTTTCACCAGCATCTGTCTGTCTGTCTGTGTACAAAATAACTTGTTTTCACCAGCATCTGTCTGTCTGTCTGTCTGTCTGTCTGTCTGTCTGTCTGTGTACAAAATAACTTGTGTTTTCACCAGCATCTGTCTGTGTACAAAATAACTTTTTTCACCAGTGTCTGTTTGTCTGTCTGTTTGGATGCAAAATAACTCGAAAAAAGTACTGCACTGATTTGGATGAATTTTTAAGACAACGTTTGTATTAGGACAAGGAAGGTGATCCGGAACACTGTCTGGAATTTATATTGTGTCAGTGATCCTATATTGCCTTGTGTTTGAAGGATGAATTTGCTTTTGTTGCATGGTTTAAATGTTTTGTCACCATTAGAGCCTTTTGCAAACAAAATGTGTCATTTTGGGTTGAGTACATCTGTTTAGGCCTCTGCGGCAACTGGTCTGCAAACAAAATGTGTCATTTTGGGTGGAGTACATCTGTTTAGGCCTCTGCGGCAACTGGTTTGAAGACATGAATTTTGAAGTGACTGCAGTATCAAAGTAATCAAGAAAAACGGCAATAATGATGAGATCGGACCCATCTCTGGTACACACACTCTTAACCCAAATTCTAACACTTTTCTTTTCTTTTCTTTTGTCCTTCTCTCTTTTTTTTCACACACACACACACACACACACACACACACACACACACACACACACACTGACACTGAATGAGCTTCATGAAGTCCAGTCTGCTCATTTCAGAGAGTGCAGATTATAACACTGTTTCTCACCATTAGAACCCATACTTGCCTTTCTGAAACAGAGAGCTCTGGCCTATGACTAGGATTGGCAGAATCATGTTCTAGAAACCCTTCATGTTGACAGGATGTTCATGTTCTATATTGCTGTGCCATTTACAAAAGGAACTGTGGCTGCATCTGTGGCTTACTTGGCAATAAGTAAACTGGAGGAAATATATTTCTTGGTGGAGTTTTACTATTTTTAGAAGAGGAAATTTCTCTATGTTTGTCATTTTATGAAAGTGTACAGAGAAACAGTAAGCCCCCTGAAGTCACATTCATATGAACTCAACTGCCTGTATCTGTTATAGATGCACTCTTACTAGATAATAGATCATTTATATGAACTCAAATGTCTGTATCTGTTATAGATGCACGCTTACTAGATAATAGATCATTTATATGAACTCAAATGTCTGTATCTGTTATAGATGCACTCTTCCTAGATAATAGATCATTTATATGAACTCAACTGCCTGTATCTGTTATAGATGCACTCTTACTAGATAATAGATCATTTATATGAACTCAAATGTCTGTATCTGTTATAGATGCACTCTTACTAGATAATAGATCATTTATATGAACTCAAATGTCTGTATCTGTTATAGATGCACTCTTACTAGATAATAGATCATTTGTTGAAGGTAGTAGATAGATACGTTTACTGTCTGCTTTTATGTGTAACTGTCAACATCAGGATAAAAAATGTGTCCAAAATAAAATGGCGAAACAGTTGATTCCCACACACACCAAATATCTCTCTGCACTTGCATGTAAACAGCCTTGATTTGCCTTATGGAGTTCTGATTGCTTCAGTGGATCTGTCAACTGCGTACAGACATCAAACTGCAAAGGTGGTTCAAGCAAACTCCTCTTCTGCGTTGCTAAGTCAGACTGGCAAGTGAGGGAGGTGTGTGAGAGATCCAGTGTAGCGTTTACAGATGTTCTGGCACATTCCTCTGTGGATTGTGGATTCTTGCAGGTGTTTCCAATACGTCCTGTTATCTTTGTGGTTTTAGGCAGACAAAGCATTTACTTAAACTGTATAGGAATAGATTGGTCAAAATGATTTGGTGTAACGTCACAGTTTTAAGCCACAAAGTTTTGATGTGATTCTTTTATTTGGCCAATAGACCTCTAAGAGAAGTTTAAGAAGCCAGCCAATTTTAACTAATTGAGATTCAAAAAAAGAAAAACATTCTGTCACAGTCTGTGGAAGCAATTAAAGCAAAGGCATTTTTACACAAGAATGAAAGTATCTATTTTACATTGTAATGGCTGCATACAATGGTAGTAATTTTATATCAACAGAATTGTGTACATTGTACATTGGTGGGATTGTTGAATATGTCATTGAAAAAGTGCAGAAAATTGCTTTCAGTATGTTGGCAGGTTAACATGTTGATGGGAATTACTACACTGTTGCATGTTGTTAACCTCATGCTCTCCTCCCCTCTGACAGCTGAGCTCTGACACTTCGTGCAATACTGTGGCATTTCATTGACGCATTTCAAAAGGCCATCAATTGCTCTGCTTGTTTCTGACTCTTTTGACATTTACCCCTTTTTCTTCCCTCCTGCTCACATCTCATTTCTATATCTCTGCCTGTTAGATAGGGGCTATATGGCTATATATGGCTATATGGCTATATATGGCTATATGGCTTTGTTACGATATACAGCTAGAATTCCTAATTGTGATGTGCATTGCGACCGTAAAGATCTAATTAATGATGCGTGTGCTGAAGGTGGAGAGCATACATACATACATACATACATACATACATACATACATACATACATACGTACATACATACATACATACATACATACATACATAAATACATACGTACATACATACATACATACATACATACATACAAACATACATACATACATATGTACATGTTTAATGACCACAAACGTGATGGGGTGCAGAGTTCAAATTGCCGTCAAAAAACTGTTAATTGTGGTTAAGAGTTTGACTTTCTTGTTTTTGCATTGCTTGGCTTACAACAGAACAGCATTATTAGTGTCTGTTAGATCACCATTGCCAAAAAAATACCAGGAAATGTCACTTTCAAATTTTTACTCCGTATCACGATCTCTGAATAATTATATTCCTTTATGTCCTTTATTTACATATTTTTACAAATGTTTTCCATGTTTTCATGTCCACCCAGAACAAACAATAATGGTCAAAAGATTGCCTTCATGTCTATTGATTTGCTTATATGACGATGTGCAAGGGGCAGAAATCATTCTGGGCTTTCTTCTAAAAGTGTTACAGGCGGACTGAAAGGTCACTTTTCTCTTCCCTCCTTTCTAACAATCCAAGTACAAGATGTTCTTATGGCAAAATTAGACCATTTCTTTTCAGAGCCTGTTGTAAACTTTTCCTAACAAAAAACTATTCGAAAAATTGTTCTCGAAAGGACCAAATCACAGTGCAGCACACCTCATGAGGTGTTCTGGTGAGCTTTGCCACGCACAGAGATTAGCTGATGCACTCTGCCTGCTGCAGACATGAAGAGTTTAGAGGTGTGTTCCATGGTCTCATCACATGACATAGACAGCAGTGTTGTCGTAGCAGATGGGCCTGATAACAGAGGACAGAAACTCAGGATCAGATGGGCACACACACTCACACACACACACACACACACACACACACACACACACACACACACACACACTCTCTCTTATCTACCTATCTTTCTCCCTCTCTCATTCTCTTGATCTCACTCAATCTTTTGGTTTAACTGAATTTGCAGGTAAACACAGGGCTTTTTGGCTTCGTACTTGGTCACACAGCCACCATTGGTCATCACTGTAAAGGGTTAAGAGGGGGTTGACGTGATATGCACATATGTGCATATGCATATGCATGGCTGTATGTGTGTGTGTGTGTGTTTATGCTGTAAACTGTGTTTGTGTGTTTGTTTGCAATAGTGTGTGTGTGTGTGTGTGTGTGTGTGTATGTACGGACAGACATTTGCTTGTGTGTATGTGCGTGTGTGTGTTTGTGTGTATGACCATGTGTTGCACGTGGATTTGACATGAGTGGGCGTTGAGAAAACCTCCAAGTATATGAGGAGATGCCTCATATACTTGGAGGAGAGCCTGCAAAATAGTGAGTTTAGTGTGTTTCTCTTTGTGAAAGGGAGCAAAAATGACAGCTGCTAAAAATAGGTCTCACTCGTGTCACCAGCCGAGAAATCTTGTCATCAGAATTTTCCGACCGCAATACAGGAAGACCAGATGAAGAAATTGAGAACTGCTCCTAAAATTAACCACGCCACAGTGAGCACACATGTAGAGAGGGCAATGGCACACACACAGTAAACACAGTAAGCAGTCACTTATTCATTACTAGCAAGTCACCATTAAAACAGACGGACATGATGGGCTGATAAAAAAAAACTGCACCACACACCTTTGATCCCTTTGGTACTTTGCCTCGCTGCTACCACTGGTGTGAGCGCTGCACAAGCACTTCCCTGAGTCACTCACTTTTCATCATATCCTTTGTCTGTCTGTGTGTGTGTGTGTGTGTGTGTGTGTGTGTGTGTGTCTGTGTGAATCTCTGTCTTGCCATCTCTGGGTCTGTCTGTCTTTCTGTCTCTCCCACTCTCTGTCTCTCCGTCTATCTGTCAATGTCTCTCTGTCTCTCTGTCTGTCTCTGTGTCTGTGTGTCTGTCATGCAGGTGGTACCATGGTCACCTGTCGGGTCCCAATGCAGAGAAGCTGCTGAAGGAGAGGGATGAGCCTGGGACCTTCCTAGTGCGCGAGTCTCTGTCCAAACCCGGGGACTACGTCCTGTCAGCACTCACAAATGAGCCTGCAAAGACAGGAGGGAAGAGGGTCTCGCACATCAAGATCATGTGCCAGGTAGGAGTGTGTGTGTGTGTGTGTGTGTGTGTGTGTGTGTGTGTGTGTGTGTGTGTGTGCATTTGGATCTGTAAGAGAGTGAGAGTGAGATGTGTGTGTGTGTGTGTGTGTGTGTGTGTGTGTGTTTAAGAAGAAGAGGAAGGGAAATTTGGAAGAGAAATTCTCTGCTGGTGCTAAAAATACAGTATTAGGAGCCCTTGAAGACCTTATTGTGGGTCCCTTAGGTACATATATTCTCCTTTCACATACATCTGTTTTTCCTCTTGCATACATATATTCTCCTCTCATGTGCAACTGTTTTCAGTGTAGTTTTCAGCAACTGTTCTCATATGTACATAGCAAATGGATCAACTTCTGTGGATCTCACTAAGGTGCACCAGCATTTTCTACTGAGGCCCAAAAGGCCCAAAAGGGACAAACTAAACCATTTGCTCTAGAGGGCCTTGATGACTACTGTAGAGTAGATTCTTGTCCATCTTTGGATGAGTTAGAACATTCATTTGGTTGTGATTCAACAGCCTCACCACTAGATGGCACTAAGTCTTGCACATTGCACATTGAAAAGATTTTCCCCCAGCCCTTAATGCCAGAGGCGTTGGCTTATGAAGTGTGAAGGCTGTGAGGAAAGGGAAAGATGCACTGTAAAGTAAGGTCAGCTTCCCATTTTTGCTCACTCGGGCTTGTGCAAAACATCCTCTGCTGCCAGGGCTCACTCCGGCAGAGGCAGAACTATGTCAGATTGTCAGTCTTCTGAGAGAAAGCTGACATTTACGCACAGCCTGACAGGAAGTCCCACAAAGTGCCATTAATGCCCCTGTGGTTGACAAAATGGCTGCTCTTCATATCAAAAAGAAGTCACAGTGTTCCCCCTGTTTTTTGTGATTATTTTTTATGTAGTTACTAAAATTATTTCTTCTTGTTTGTGGTAAATTAGTCTTTCAAAGCCCAGAGGCAGGTAGGGCCGGCACTGTAATCTTACCTAACAATCCCTCCTGTTCTTGGCTCTTCTGGTAGCGGCTTAGCTGCAGTGGTTTGTTGTGAGTGGATTGGTCCAAGCCCAACCTGAGGAATTGGAGTCCATTGTGAGAGGATCTCGTCTTAATACAATGGCGTTCATTCAGTCACCCCAGCAGTGTCAAGCAGTGGGGGAGCCCAACACACACACACACATACATACTCACACACACACACACACACACACACACACATTCATACATGCACACACAGAGACACACACACATTCACGCACACATACATACATGCACACACAGAGACATGCGTGCGCACAAACACACACACATTCACACACACGTATTAGTGCATTTGAGCCTGATTGTGCTTCAGATTTTCTGTCTAGTTGTGTGTCAGCTGCAAGGCCACTGGGCCTGAATGCAGCCTATTGTACTGCTTAGGAATCTGAGGTCAAAAGATTAGGTGTATATTTTCATCTGAGCAACTAAGTCAGATCAGGTGGGGAGTCTAAAGTTTATTCTTATGTTACGTCACTTAATAATCACTCTCGTGCACATGCCATGCACACAAACACAACATGGCCACCAATGGCCTGTTTGTGTTTGTTGTTTGCTAGTTTGTGAGTGCTACTTATGGCTTCTTGCATTTACACCTACATTTATGCTGTTATCCAAAACAACTTACATTGTGTGAGAGATCGAGAAGAAGTTCACAGAGGGAGACTGCACTGAACATTACATATGTTTGATTAAAAAAGATTTTGGGAAAGGATCATCAGTTGTTAACAATTCTTGTTGTTAAATGCTTTGTGTGCGCTGAAATAATCTTGTCTGTCCCCTCCCCCTGTCTGTCTGTCCTGATCAGAATGACAGGTACACAGTGGGGGGCGCCGAGACGTTTGACACTCTCACTGACCTCGTGGAGTACTTTAAGAGGAAAGGCATTGAAGAGGTGTCAGGAACCTGGGTCCATCTCCGACAGGTGAGTTCCTGATTAGGTCACCTGCCGGATGGTTCTAATTTTGCGTGCCATGTCTACATTAGCCATTAGCCAACTACCCATGGACTGACTGACTGTTTTATGTTGGTCTTTTGTCCACGTCTGTCTGAGTTTGTTTTAAGTGCTTCAAGCAGAGTCGTTTTATGTCGAAAAATGCGCTATATAAATAGAAGACTTACTTCCTTACCCATAATCCTCAGCAGTGGATGCTGCATTGAAGAGCAGTCATCAATTCATCTGTCATAATCTCAGACTGACAGGCATACCTTTGGGTGTTATGGACCCTTTGTTTCTTTTCATCATTCACTAGTTCCCTTTTATCTTTTTCTCTCTTTCTCTTTCTCTCTCTCGCTCTCCATGGTGCACAGGCACACATGAATACAGAGGGACGCAGCCACTCGACACCAGACGCTCCCTTCTCTCTCTCTCTTACTCTCTTGCTCTCTGTACATACAGTACTGTTACTGTTTCATATGTGATAAATATTGATATTTTGTATGTTTTGAACTCCATGTTTGTTTGTCAGCCTCTAATCTGTAATGCTCACTGTACTGTGTCTCTGTGTGTCTGTCTGTATGTGCCAGCCATACTACTCCACCAGAGTAAACGCAGCTGACATTGACAACAGAGTGAAGCTGCTGGATCAGACGGCAGAGAGGGAGGGCCAGGATGGCGCGGACAAGAAGATCAAAGCGGGATTCTGGGAAGAGTTTGACGTAGGTTTCACATGCTGGTGTGTCATTCTTAAGCTGTGGGTCTGGGAATACAGAACAGATCTGGTTCTTGCAGTGCCGCCAAACCAGAAATTAGAAGTGGTTCTATTAGGTTCTATTAGGAGTGGTTCTATTATGGCTCTAGAGTTCTGCACATTCAGTTATTCATTTTTAATCATTTCTCTCTACATATATATAACTATATATATATATATATATATATATATATATATATATATATATATATATATATATATATATACACACACATAATATTATAAGTATATATATATATCTTTCATTTGAGCTAAGTCATGTCAACTTTCTCCTTTGCAAATATTCACCTCTCTCTGTTTCTCCAGGTAATAGGGTGTAATTCTCCTGTCCTCCTCTCGAACAGTAATCTCATCTCTCTATTCTGCCCTATTCCTTCCTCTCGAACAGTAATCTCATCTCTCTATTCTGCCCTATTCCTTCCTCTCCAACAGTAATCTCATCTCTCTATTCTCCCCTCTTCCTCCCTCTCCAACAGTAATCCCATCTCTCTATTCTATCTTCCTCCCTCTCCAACAGTAATCTCATCTATTCTCCCCTCTTCCTCCCTCTCCAACAGTAATCCCATCTCTCTATTCTCTCCTCTTCCTCCCACAGGCCCTGCAGAAGATGGAAGCCAAGGCCAAAAAGAGTCGAGATGAGGGGATGAGGCCGGAGAACAAGAGCAAGAACCGCTACAAGAACATCCTCCCCTGTGTGTGACACCACTTTCTGTCTTACTCAGGGTTTTCAGATTCTATTCTTCTTAGTCAGAAGTTGCTAATCAGAACCTCTCTGTTTTGTCACAGTCGACGAGACCCGAGTGATTTTAGAAACAGGTGATCCCAACATCGTGGGCTCGGATTACATCAACGGCAATTACGTAAAGGTCAGTGTACACACTGCTGCACACATGAACACACAGGGATCAACACAGGGAATAACATCTATGCCAAAAACAAAACAGTCATATGCACACATACACAGATGCCATAAATGGTAAATATGTCAATATACACACTACAATACACATTTGAACACAAGCACACATCTTCATACACACTCAGATCTCAGATAGTAAAGTCTGAAATGCCAGCACTAATGTTGTGTTTTGTTTATACTTACATGTCTGCTGTTGTGTGTTTGTGTGTGTGTGTAGAACAAACTACGTGAGCCTGGAGATCAGAAGGCCTACATTGCCTGCCAAGGATGCCTGCTCACCACTCTTTCCGACTTCTGGCAGATGGTTTGGCAAGAGAGGTCACGGGTCATTGTCATGACAACCAGGGAGGTCGAGAAGGGACGGGTGAGTGCACTTGAGTGAAATCATACCTTTTCAGAAACATGCCAATATCTATAAATTAGTAAATGTTTGCTGAATTAAAAAATGCCAAGATTCAACAGTCAGAATGGCTATGTTCTCAGGGATCCTTCCTAAATGACTAGAAGCTAGAAGCAACTGAAACATATGGCACATAAGATCATAGAGGCTAATACAGTGGTTATGTGCTGACTGCCCCCAACAGAACAAGTGTGTGCCTTACTGGCCTGAGAAAGATTCCAGCAAAGAGTTTGGCAGATACGTGGTGTCGTCGATTTCAGAGAGAGACGCCACTGACTACAAGATACGCGTCCTGGAAATGGTGCCCTTGGATCAGGTAAGATGGCTTGGCCATCTTCTCTGTAGTCTCTGCCCTCTCTCTCTCTCTCTCTCTCACACACACACACACACACATTCACATGTTCACATAAATACATGCACATGCAATTTGAAACAAAACACTGATTCAACACACTTGCAGAGAGAAAGCCAGAGAGCAGTGCTATATGACATTAATAAAGGACATGCTGGCAGTGTGTGTGTATGTGTGTGTGTGTGTGTGTGTGTGTGTGTGTGTGTGTGCTCCTTGGAGAGGTTTACATTCTAAGCTTCAGAGCTGAGGCAACCAGGAATGTCAATGTAGCTAGTGCTAACCACTCTACTTAGCCAGCACACACAGGTCACTATACTGAAAACCCACTGCAGTTTCAATAGTTATGATTACTGCTGCAGAGTCATGGGAGCACACCTATGGTGGAACACACACATTTCTCCATTGAGCATCATTAAAGTAGACATGCTCAGTCTTACTGATGTCGGAATGTCTTAAATCTCAGGACACATGTGAATGAGTGGGAGCCATTTACCCACCCTCGTCATTACTCTGGGATTGAAATCTAACTTCCTCATCTACCAGGAAACACATGGGAATATAATAGCCATGATCACTTAAGAGCATATAGATTGGAGTGCATTCATTAAGGACTATTAATATGATATAATCAATGTCAATGCTTCAGGAGAACAGGAGTGATATATTTCACTGATTTCATTTTATTTATGGTCCTCTCTTGTAAGATGGTAATATCCATTGAAACACACACACACACACATCACTGTTAGTCTTGGTGTCAGAACCATCAGAGTCCAGTGTGTGTGTGTGTGTGTGTGTAGTCTGGTAGACTAAAGGGTTCTGACCCATCTCTTGCTCTGTCCAGTCGGAGCCGGTGCGGACCATCTGGCAGTACCAGTACTTGAGCTGGCCAGACCACGGAGTACCCCAGGAGCCTGGAGGTGTCCTCAGCTTCCTCACACAGGTCAACAACAAGCAGATGGAGTTCCCCAACGCTGGACCTATGATCGTCCATTGCAGGTAAGCCTAGCCTGCGTTGTCCTGCTCACTCCTGCCCTTTACATGCATTGTGTTCCAACCCGTTCCTCTCCTCTCCTCTTCTCTCGCCCGTGAACTTCTCCATGAGCTCCTGGTCCAATTGTCTCCTTTTTGTTTCCTTGGCTCCAACCTGCAGCACCACTGACTGGGAGTCGAGTAAGCTAGTGAGTGAGCTAAAACCCTAGGGTGCTAGTTTCCCTCATTAGCACACACACACACACACACACACACACACACACACACACACACACACACACACACACACACTAGTGAGTGAGATAAAACCCTAGGGTGCTAGTTTCCCTCACTAGCACACACACACACACACACACACACACACACACACACACACACACACACACACACACATGCGCACACACTAGTGAGTGAGATAAAACCAAAGGTGCTAGTTTCCCTCACTAGCACACACACACACACACACACACACACACACACACACACACACACACACACACACACACTAGTGAGTGAGATAAAACCCTAGGGTGCTAGTTTCCCTCACTAGCACACACACACACACACACACACACACACACACACACACACACACACACACACACACACTAGTGAGTGAGATAAAACCAAAGGTGCTAGTTTCCCTCACTAGCACACACACACACACACACACACACACACACACACACACACACACACACACACACACACACACACACACACACTAGTGAGTGAGATAAAACCCTAGGGTGCTAGTTTCCCTCACTAGCACACACACACACACACACACACACACACACACACACACACACACACACACACACACACACTAGTGAGTGAGATAAAACCCTAGGGTGCTAGTTTCCCTCACTAGCACACACACACACACACACACACACACACACACACACACACACACACACACACACACTAGTGAGTGAGATAAAACCAAAGGTGCTAGTTTTCCTCACTAGTTTTCACACACACCCACTGATGCACACAGGCACAAACATGACCACACACACCCACTGATTCACACAGGCACAAACATGACCACACACACCCACTGATTCACACAGGCACAAACACACATACACTTCACACCACTTCAATTCCTCAACAACAGGCTTTTACTCTCTGTGGAAACTGATGACTGGTGGAATATGCGATACTCTGATAGACTACACAGAGGCTGATAGAAAGAGAACTGCATGTACAGGCAGATTACACTCACACACACACACACATACACTAAGGGCATCAGAGAGTTCTTCTAGAAGTGACACCGTTGAAATTATGACCATGCCTTTACATAGCCATACAGGGATTACTAGTGTCAATCTGTAATCAAAGAGCCCCTGCTGTTTCATAGGGGTGAGGCTGTCTCACAGTAGAGGCCATTGTCCTTCCTGTCAGATCCCTCCTGCTCACATGGCCTCCTCTCCCTCTCTTTAAGCAAAAAGGCCAGTCACAGAAGTCCACCAGTTTCAGACATAAAGATAACTGAAAACAGACAAAAACATGCCACAACTATGAAGTGGAGGATTTTATTTAAGCTATTATTATTGGTTATTTTTGTGATTTTTGTGATTGCTGAAACCAATCATTTTACTCTCTGTTAGTAGTGCAGTGAGATGCTATGAAGAATCTTTAATCTGAATCCAAATCATAGCAATGCAGGGGTTACTAGCGGCAACCAAACTCAAAGGGCCCCCACTGTTATACCCCATATAACTTACCTTAGACCCTCAGTGGATGACAAGGCTGTCTTGCTTGCCCCGGGAATGTTTAGACTTTCATGAAGAAGCAAGTTCTTTAGTCAAGTCAAGGCTGTCTCATGGTAGAGGCCATTGTCCTTCCTGTCAGATCCTTTCAGCTCACACAGTCTCCTTTCTCCAGCATAAAACAGCTATGGAGTGGGGGGTTCACTCACTCTTAAGAATTTATACTAATTACTATTATTTATACTAACTATTAATTATTATTATTGGTTATTTCTGAAATATTGAGGAGCTGAAACCAATACTTTTAGTAGTGTAATGAGATCAGAATGTTAAATCTGAATCTTGAATCTTGTGACTTTTTCCAGTTGCACACACTGTATACATGACCAGTGCAAAACACACTTGGGGAAAAGCATCACATGTCCTCATCCCTGTTGATGGAATAAGAGCCTAAGAAGAGTAGTGGCACTGGAGACTGGGCCTCATGAAGGCCTCAGACATTGATGTGCTACACATACACTGTCTTAATGAAGAAATAGATAGATGGATAGATGGATAGATAGATAGATAGATGGATAGATAGATAGATAGATGAATGATAGATAGATAGATGGATAGATAGATGATAGATAGATAGATGGATAGATAGATAGATAGATAGATAGATAGATGGATAGATAGATAGATAGATAGATGGATGGATAGATAGATAGATAGATAGATAGATAGATAGATAGATAGATAGATGGATAGATAGATAGATAGATAGATGGATAGATAGATAGATACTTGTATTATTCCGTAGGAAATTCTGGTATCCTTAAGCTTGAACAACATAACATACCAATGACATACATACATACCATAAAAATACAGGGAAAAATCCATTTAGGCCATCACTAACATATTGAGTGGTAAAATATCAACATGCATCATAAAAGAAGGTGATTTACCATGCTGGTTCAGTAATTAAACACAATGTTTTGTCTTTGTGTGTGCGTGCATGCATCTGTGTGTGTACGTGTGTGTGTACGTGTGTGTGTTCTCTCTCTTCAGTGCTGGTATTGGTCGCACAGGCACCATCATAGTAATCGACATGCTGATTGACATCATAGACACTAAAGGTAAGACTGCTGACCCTGGGGCCTTCTGCTGCCCACACCTCTTCATACTGCTGAAGACATTAAAGTATAAGTGCGGCCATTGGTTAGAGCCTGTAACATGTATCATTCCTCTGTAACTAAGTATACTGACATAACAGGTTAGAGAGCATTCTGTATAACTTCCTCTGGTGTGTGTGTCTGTGTGTGTATGTCTGTATGTCTTTGTGTGTGTAAATGTGTGTGTGGGTCTGCTTGTGCATTGTGTGCACAATGTCTGTGCTGTGTGTGTGTGTGTGTGTGGTGCAGGGTTGGATTGTGACATCGACATCCAGAAGTGTATCCAGATGGTTCGTGAGCAGCGCTCAGGGATGGTTCAGACTGAAGCCCAGTACAAGTTTATCTACTTGGCAGTGAGCCACTACATCGACGCCACCAAGGCCAAACTCCAGGCCTGCCAGGTGAGAGATCACTGGGCTCTTCACCTACTTTTGTCGACACAGATGTTGCCACAAGCAATTCACTCCGTGTCTGCAGACAACACAAGCATATCATTTATATTGAGTACTTGTCGACCGACTGTCATATGTGTGGAGGTCTAAGACCAAACTTTATTTTCTAATACCTCAGTAGCAGAATAAATGAACTACTGTCATACTTTATTCTGACAGATTGGAGATTTGTGACAAAAGTGACAATACAGAAATGATCTGTTCCAAGACTCCTAACCCCCGTGTCAATAGCCCACTACACCCCTGACAATAACATTTCCAAACTATATCAGTTAGTCAAAGTCAAAGTCAAAGTAAGCTTTATTGTCAAAAGCCATATGTACAGGTTGCGCACATAAGATTTGAAATTACAGCGCTCCCTAGGCCCACAGTGAACATTAAACACCTTATAATCAAATATCAATAAATATAGTGACAAAGCTTAACAATATACACATAGAAAGGACAATAGACACATAGCCAGCTAGCTAGCCAGCTCTCATTATTGCTGTCTATTTACCAGCAGGTCTGGCTAGTAGCTGGCTAGCTTGCAAGTTGCACACAGCTCCATAATGCCTGTTGATAATGGGAACTTTTAGATATTCTGTTTCCAGTGGGCAGGTCTAGCTTAGCTTGCCAGTGTTGCACACAGCTACATCCGGTAGGCAGGTCTGATGACTGGTAGCTTGTTAGCGTTGCACAATAATACTCTTGATAAATGGGACACTACTGTGTCTCTGGAGGATGATGTGGTGGGGGTTCATCAAAGAGGCTCCCAGATGAGCTTAGACAGACAGAGGTGTCGGGCCATGGGGGTGGTTGCTGTGGTGGTGGTGGTTTTTTGTGGGGGTGGGGGTCCTGCCTTCCTGCCTTCCTGCTGTGTTGTGCACCAAAGTGCAGCATGTCGGACTTTGACCAGCAAATTTGGATAATCCAAAAAAGCCTGACCAACATAGGTGTGTGTGGCCACCACTATCTGTGAAATAGACTTTTAGTTTGTAATATTCCTCTACAGTGATTTCTTATAGTTGAGAGGAACAGATGAATTTGTATCAGTTTGGTATTTATCTACTGTAGTTATTTACAGTGGATGTGAAAGCAGACTGCATAAGACTGCACAGGTCGCTGCTGAAAACAATAACAGTGGGTTTGCAGAACTTTATGACAGGTCAATTAATGATGCTTACACACACACACACACACACACACACACACACACACACACAAACACACACACAGTGTTTGAGAGAGAGACAGAGAGAGAGAGAAAGAAAGCGAGAGGGAGAGAGAGCTTATGTCACACATTGAAAAGCTCATAAAATGAGAGCCCTCCCTCCCTCAGTGAGGTTTGTGATGGCAGGATAACGGTAAATGGTTACATTGTAGATCGTAAATTGTATCTCTTATCAGGATCAACAGCAAATGTTGGGGGATGGACTGAAGACGAGGGTGTGTTGGTAAAGAGTGTGAGTGAGTTTTTGCTCAAAGAAAGAAAGGAAAAGTCAAACTTCTCTAGCAATCAAGCTTGTTCCTTTTTCTCCTGCCAATCATGGCTTCCTCATCCTCCTCATCTAACGGCTAGCGTCCCTAAAGCCATGAGGAGAAACAGGGGGCTGCAAAAGGCAGAGACTGAAGTAACAGAAAGGTGCTGCAAATGTGGCCCAAAATAGTCACTGGTTGCACTTCAAAGCTGCATGTCTTTGTTTCTGTGTGTTGCATTGGCACCTCTGGACCACAAACTTTGTTTTAATTTTCACTTTTACATTTTTGTAGCTCTGTGCCTCAGTAGATGGGGAGACATGGGTGACTGAATGTGTTGCTTTAACTGTAGTACCTGTAGTTGTGCTTTTTGGTAAAGTGAGCTCCAACATGAATAAACCTTTCCTCAAACTTTTCCCCCTTCCCACATTCTGAGAACTTAGCAGAGTGCAAATGTGAGTGCAAATTACAAGTACTGGACTTTGACTACTTGGAGTCTCACCTCTCTCTCTCTCTCTCTCTCTCTCTCTCTCTCTCTGTGTGTGTGTGTGTGTGTGTGTGTGTGTGTGTGTGTGTGTGTAAACAGGAGACAGAAACGGAGTATGGGAACCTGAGGCCCCAGCAACATACGAAGGCTAGCCGGAAGGTCTCCAAGTGAGTCCAGTCCACACACACACACACACACACACACTCAATTGATTCAGTTGAATGCTGGTCAAGGCCAGTCTGTATGTGTTGAAGAGTCTATATATTATATATATACACAGTGTGTTGCCTGTTCACCATGCAGTTTGTGCAGTGTGTGTGTGTGTGTGTGTGTGTGTGTGTGTGTGTGTGTGTGTGTGTGTGTGTGTGTGTGTGTGTGTGTGTGTGTGTGTGTGTGTGTGTCTGTGTGTTATATATCTGTGTGTTGCCAGTGCACTGTGTGTGTGCTGGGAGTGTGTTGCCTGTGCATTGTGCATTGATACAAATCTACAAATGATGAGATTATGCAATCTCTTATTAAGAAAGGTGATTAGGCCTTGCGGGGGAACCAACAGCAAAGTGGAACAGGCTTATTACTACAGAAGCTTACTTTGTTCAGAGTATTGCCTGATTCAGGCCTGACGTGCAGTAGCCCTTGATAGCTCTTATACAGGATACTACTGCTTTGAGATACTCTTGACAGAGTAAGCTAAAGATAGCATCATAGAGAGGTAAACACACTGTCTCTCTTCATATATTCCTCAGAGTGTGTGTGTGTGTGTGTGTGTGTGTGTGTGTGTGTGCGCGCGCGTACATGCATGTATTTGTGCATTTGTGTGTGTGTATGTATTTGTGCGTATGCATGCATATTGCGTCATGCCTTTTGAACCATCTTAGCCTACTACTGCATCCAGTGCCTTTCATGATGACAGGCAGAGGAATTGACAGTCTGTAGTTCTTACAGCAGTGACTTAACCGTCTCAGGGGACTTGAGGTCATCCTGAAATCAATGAGTCTGACCATAGTTTGATAATGGTTATGTGTGCTGTGTCATTTCCTTTGTAAATTGAATGTTTACTTTGCATTTGTCAGGAGTAAAGAAGATGTTTATGAGAACCTTGGGGCAAAGGGGAAGAAAGATGTCAAGAAGCAGAAATCTGAAGAAAAGAAGAGTGGATCTGTGAGAAAAAGATAAAACCAAACTAGACTAAACTAGACCAGAGAACCACCAACAACTGTGTGTATTATAATGGTCTAATCAATTGGCCCGTGAATGCTTCCCAAATGTCTGAGGGAGAAGTCTGTCATTACATGAGCATCCTCTCAAAGCCACGTGTAGAGAAGCAGGAGAAGACAAGCTCAGGTTTCAGATTGCTTGGGAGCAGCTCCAGGCTGAACTGGCCAGAGTTGTCTCAACCTCCCTTTAATGTGGGACAATATGGTACAAATGCATTTCATTGTGAATTAATTTATAAATTTTTCAATATCTTGTGTGCTTTTCACCTCTCATGGTTGGCTTCTTGTAAGGAAATATGCTTGAGTTTTGGTTATACAGTTGATCAGTTAATAGGTCCATTTCAATTCCATTTCCATGTCTTTGTAATACAGATTTAATGCAGAACAATAAATAAATGTTTATTTTAATCTACTGTTGTTGTCAACTTGCAACTCCTTATGGTTAGGCCTACATTTGGCAAAATAATGAAATGATGATTTTCCATATGTTGTATCTAGAATGCAAAGCCGTCTTTCAGTTGGCGTGGGCTCATGTTCCCTTAACTTAAAAGAACTGATGGCGTGGATGATGACGGTGAAATGGTAATTGGCTGTCAGAGAATGTTTTCGCAATGAGGCCATGTGTTTAGGACATCGTTTGGTCGACCCCCATTTCGCTGACCCAAATAGACACAAAATAGCTGTGTGGGGGAAAAACATTCATAAGATTAACGACCTTTCCTCCTTGCCTCCCTCCCACCATTGAGCCACAGAACAAAGTCTGCATCAGGGGAGGGTGAGGAGAGAGGGAGTATGAGACGGGGAGGGAAGAGAAAGGTAGAGTATGAGATTCATCTGAATTGATGAATTAATCTAGTTCTCCCAGAAGCATGCGCGGACAGAGCAGATTATCCGAACAGGCTTTTTCTTTCTGTCTTGCCAACTAGAGTTACGCACAGGGAGGAGTTAAACTGATTTGCAAGAGAAGTTGGGTAACTTAAGACGTTTGGGAACTGCATTTTACTGTGCAGTCTTTGGGTTGGAGTCAGCTGAGTGCAGAGCACAGATACTCAGTTGGTTTAATTAACTGCTCTGGAAAACTTTGCATCGTGAAGCAAGTTTTCCTTGTGAGATACAAAAGCGGATTCTTGTGGCGTGTCTGATTTTAATATAAAATGCGGTAGTTGTGTCCTAGCGGAAACGGGACTGCAGATCCATAACGGGGATAACAAAAGGAAAGGTCGGGTGTCAGCGCGACAGGTAGAAGAGTTTACGCCTTTCGACTGAAAAATCGCCAACTGTAACAAAATGTCCAAAGCAAACCTCTCGGGAACTTACCACATGATCTCTCAGGAGAATATGGACGGATACCTCGCAGCTCTGGGTAAACCTTTCCACTTTGTACATCTTAGATTCTTCCTTACATGTAAGGGAGATTTCCAGACAATGAGCTCACCTCTGCTTAGAAATTCCGTCTAACCACGTTATTCTTGCAGCTGCAGAAATTTCTTGCACAATAATTCAACACAGATGACTGCAACATTTGTTTATGTAGGGCATGCACGCAGTCATGATATGGATCTGTATGGTACTTGTACTTATGACTCATACTCAACCATGTTCGATGTGTATCAGAGGAGTCAGCGCTGTGCTAGGTAAGGGTAACTTTAGGTTGAGACTAGTGCTGAAGCGGAGTCAGCGCCACCGGTCAAACGGCAGTACATGCTTCGGCTACAGTAATTACTCACTGAACATTTAAGAGGAGGCACTTGTTAATGGACGAGATAGGATGCGATTTAGCAAGATTGCCATTTCTGTCCCAGTAATGCCTCCAGCTGCACTGAACCTTGTTCAGCCCTCTTGTATGTTGTTATGCCCCAAGGGATCAGCCAAGGTGTAATGGTGATGGAATAGACACACACACTTTGGCAATATTGCAGTCATGCCATTAAAGTGTATTGAATTGGAATTGGACAGAGAGAGAGAATGCTTGAGCATGTGTGTGTGAGGAAGAGAATGAGAGCTAATCAGCATTAAACCCCCTCTTCAGATCCTCTGCCTGACCAGTTCTGACCAAATGCATAGGTTAGTTCACATGTCTACTCCTGGCTCCCTCATAGAGTGGTGTTGCATTGACTCACTGGGAGGTGAGGATGGATTTTTCATTATTAAATGGCAGCGGATCAGCAGTAAGGTGTTAATGTAGATTATCTCTCCCTCTCTCTCTCCCACACACAACCACTGTGCCCTTGTCTCCCTCTGTCTCAGTCTCACACACACACATCATTTCTGTCCCATATGTTTTCTCATCATTATGTAGGCCACTATTGTCTGTTACTGCTCCCTCTGTCTATTTGACTCCTACTTTCCCTCTTTTACACACACACACACACACACAGTGATGACCGATCGCCCTACGTGTGTTGTCTGCTGTAGATGTGAACTTTGCCCTGAGGAAGGTGGTGTGTATGTTGAAGCCTACTAAGCAGATTCAGCATGACCCCAGCTCTGGACACATGGCCATCAAAACCATCACCACCTTTAAGAACTTTGACATGGACTTCTACCTGGGAAAAGAGTTCACTGAAGACTTGGGGCCCGTGGATGGCCGCAAGTGTCAGGTGTGTGTGTGTGTTTTTCTGTGTGTGTGTGTCTATCTATCCCTCTGTCTCTGGGTCCACCATCTTTTTTGTTGCCTGATTATAATTAGTCCAGATTGCCCCATATTTCTTTGCATTAATAAGGTTAATAAACCATCCAAGAACCTCTACCTTTATCTGTGAGCCTGTGTGTGTGATAGAGTTTGTCTTGTCAGTGTGACTAATTTCATCCCTTTGAGAAAGCGTTCTGCCCGGTTAGGTTGGAATGTTGAGCACTCCTTCTGTGAAAGTGACAGAGGGAATATGTGTGAGAGAGAGAGAGACAGACAGATAGACATGAATGGTGTGTGTGTATGTCTCTGTGTGTGTGTTAGAGGGAGAGAGAGATTTTCTGTAACATAATTTGATAATTAATTGATTAATTGATTAATTAAGTTGCTGTATTTGAATGAAAACTATCTGTGTGTAGATAAATACATGGTTAGAGCAAAACAAACCTATATAAACCTGCCTGCTCTTTTTCTTTTTTCACATGGTGTGTGTGTGTGTGTGTTTGCAGACGACAATCGACTGGCAGGGTGATAAGCTGGTGTGTGTTCAAAGAGGAGAGAAGGAGGGCAGAGGCTGGACACACTGGCTGGAAGGAAATAATCTGCACCTGGTAAGAGTGGAACAGATGGTTAAAGAGAGCAGGAAGAATGGATGAAGAGATAGAGAGGAATATGGGAGTGGAAAATGGGGGGAGCAGAGATTGCTCCCTGAGGAGAGAAGAGGAAAGAGAGAGGAGAGAAAGAGAGAAGGGGGTACAAAAGAGGAAAGAAGAGAGGGGGGGGGGGAGAGAAGGGGGGGTGTCTTCTGCTGGTATGGATCTGTCTCAGAGCCAGGCTGTCAGGCTGAGATTTGTCCCTGCAGTGAACTGCTGTCCTGGGGCTGGGGAGAGGAGAGAGGGAGGAGTGGTTGGAGATAGAGGGAGGGAGGGGTGGTTAGGGATAGAGAGAGGAGAGAGGGAGGGAGGAGTGATTGGGGCTGGGGAGAGGGGGAGTTCTGTGAGCTGCTGTCCTGGGGCTGGGGAGAGGGAGGGAGGGGTGGTTGGGGCTGAGAGACTAGTGGAAGAAAGAATAGATTAAAGTGGGGAGAGATGTGCGAGACACTACAGGGAAACAGCAAGCACTTTGTGTGTGTTTGTACATGTGAGCGTGTGTGCCTGTGTGTGAGAGAGTGAGTGCTAGAAAGGTTTTCATTTACAGGCCAATTTATTTTGCTAGTAAAAATATTACCCCTGACAGCATTTCTAAATCACGTCATTTTCTAACTCTTCTATCTAATCTTCTCATACTGTCTTATTCTACTTCTCTCCCCCTCTCCCTCCCTCTCTCTCCCTCTCTTTCTCTCACTCACTCTCTCACTCACTCACTCACTCACTCACTCACTATAGGAGCTGAGAGCAGAGGGTGTGGTGGCCAAGCAAGTCTTTAAGAAGGCAGAATGAATGCTGGAGTCCTGACCAGAGTGTTGCTACGGTAACCAGTGCTCTGGGGGCCATGACGGTACACAGAGACTGAAGTTCTCTTGCCAGACGTTTAAAGTGATAGCATTTAGCATTAGCCTTCCCTTTATTTTGTTTTCCAAATGCATAGGCATTGAAGGAGCCACTCCTCCATAGCCAGTGTGAAGCGTGATCTCTTGGCCCCACCTTCACTGAGTCCCCTTAACCGTCATATCTTCAAAATGGCTGCTGGCTCTGGCACAGACCTGCTCGACCACATCCGGGTCCTGTTTGTGCCAGAGTCAGAGCTGCTTTGTCTTTAGCACCACTTTCCCCACCTGGATGCATAAAGTAACCAAATCTGCCTGATCGGAACTAGAGGCGGTTCAGACAGGAATGGGAGTTGGCTGGCTCATGACTGACTCACAGCTGACCTACACCCACACTCATCTGGGACCCGGCAGTACATCCCCCAGTCATGTGGCTAGTTTTCATGTATGCAAATACACTGCTAAAACAACAGTATGACTTCTCTTCTCATTTTTCCCATATTAAGGTGGTAATGTGTCTGTGTGTGTGTTCTGGCTGGCCTGAACAACATAGCATTATTCAGATGATGTGTTTTTGCTGATGTAAATGTTAATCGACTGTATGAATCCTAAACTGATTAAGAACAAACAAGTAATATTTGCGCACAGACTGTTAATGTAATGTTGTTCTGAGCCTTAAGGGGGCAGTATAATCTTTTTGGATTACTCACACAAGTTGATTGTTTAACCTCCAGGGGGAGACACACAACTGATGCCTGTGAGGACTAACGCTTGTGATGTAAAAGTAAATGTTCCCCCTTTGTGTTGCAACTTCCCTTCTCTGCTTGTCACCAAATGTCATTGACTTTTGCAAGAGAGAGAGTTTTATTTGAATCGGTTAATTTCCAGGAGGCGAGACTAGATACACATAGAAAACAGTAAAAACAGGGACATCTACAATCGTTGATATAAATACATGAAGGATTTTTATCTGGTCAGAGCTTAGAACTGATTCAGTGGTCAGTTTGATGTGCTTTTCGGCTCTGTGCACCATAGCCTCCCTGGCTAACAGCCTGTCCTGTTTTAGCACCCAGCAAGCACATCTCCAGAAGTCTTCAGTGGTTCTGTGACAGTCTGCCCATTTAGCCCAAGGCCAGTCTGGCATTTGTCTGGCATTTTTCTCCTCCAGCCACTACAGTACTGAGGAAAAGGGCTCTTTGATCCAGTGGCATGTCTGTGTTAAAAGCATGAACACACAACTAATAGTGCCTGCATTCAGACCATGAACATACAAATAAGTGCCCATGTTAAGTCAATGAACACACGTGTGACTGCGTGTGGCAGGGCTGGTCAGGTGTGTGTGAGGGTGTGTGTGTGTGTGTGGGGGGGGTCAGGTGCGTGCCAGGTGCTAAGCCCCATTCCACTCATCTTCCTGCGGCTCTGAATGACAGACGGAACAGCCAATGCTGTCCGTCGCAGGTCCACAGGCAACAGCCACTGGGGTGAGCCTCAGTGAGGAGTTCGGTGAAATCACAGGAGAGGTGGCACAGTCACATTCCAGGGTGCAGTCGCAGGCGGACACCAGTGGTACGTTATGTCCTGTGCCTATGCTGACTTCTCTGCAGTCGCAGGAGATAGAGCTGGTCTGCATTGCTGGATGGGAGAAGATGCACTCGGTTTAAATTGAGTTTTATTGATTCATAATCAATTACAACTTTATCTCAAAAGTCTGTCTCAAGGCACTTTTAGCAGAGAGCCCAAACACAGACCTTCTCCTTTTTGAGTTTAAATTTAGTGCAGGCCAACATGATGAGCATTACCAGTGAAAGGAGAAGTTGAGAGAGTGGCTACTGATTCCACACACAAATGCACGAAACCAAGTAAACAGACACCAGTTTAGATTCTCTAGATTATAGACTGCACCATACTGACAGATTAACGATTGGAGATTAGAATAGGTAAGAGTTTGTAGTAACATTAAGACAGCCTCCCTCATGGGAGAATTCCAGCACAGAGATGAATGTGTTTGTTTGTGTTTGTGAATGTGTTAGTTTGTGTTGTTTGCAGTGACAGTGTGATGGTGATTGTGTTGTTATTGGGTAGACAGAGATACCTACCTGCACAGAAGAATGGCTGAGTCTCGGTACATCCACTCTTATACTGCTCTGAAGGTGGTGGCAGTATATCAGGGGCCCGCATAGGGCCCGGTCTTACAACAATGTCATCTGACACACTCACTGCAAATCAAACAAGCAAGTTAGAGAGAGAGAAGAGATGCGTGGGGGCGTTACTTGTTGAAAAGTCAGCACAGTGAGGGTTTCATGTCTGATGGGTTTGTATGTGCCACACTGTCCCGAGTAGCCTTGCCCTAACCATGGCTGAGAGGGTAGACTAAGAACTGAGATCAGTGGGTGAGGCCTGATGAGGGACTGGAAGGGTATACTGGGAGGTGAGACGAGGGGTTGGGAGGAACCCAGAGCATGCATGCAAATTCGGCAAGCAAGCAAGCAAGCAAAAGTTTTCTGGCAAAGAACGTTGATGCTTGCCATTTTCTCTGCAGTTTACAGTGAACCTTAATTCACCATAGCAGCTAGAACTCCAGGTGTTCATCTGTATATCCTGTAGTGTGGAGAACAGTGAGTGTAAGGTTGAAGCCACGGCTTCAAGTCAGAGTCCTTAGAGCAGGCTCATCATGGAGTGTGTTTGTAAACACCTTCACTGTGTGTTTCTTTAAGATACATACGTGTATATAAACTGTGGACCGCTCACAAATGTATATGATGTAAACAAAGTGACGTCTACCATAGCGCCCAAGGGGATATTTCAAGGTCACATGATTTCATAAACTTGGGTTAGTTACAGAAGAAAAGGGGGCTTCCTTCACCCAGCAAATAAGAGTTAGGAGGCTTGACTTCAAGCCGTAGCACTTACTAGGAGTTTTCTTAGCCAGGATATTCACTAAACCACATCCTTGAAATGTCACCTATGTCTAACTTTAACCACGTACTGACAGTAAGAGAGTGTGGTGGAGGAAATGAGCAGAGCAGAGATAGACTGACACACACTGAAGTGCATAGACAAACAAGAGCCAATTGCACCTGCAAGCTTCTAAGCTTGCTTGCAAAGAACTGTAAACGAAGCATGATGTGCTGTGGCTGAACTGTATTGCATGTGCGTGTGTGTGTGTGCGTGTGTGTGTGTGTGTGTGTGTGTGTGTGTGTGTGTGTGTGTGTGTGTTGGCCGCTAGCGGATGAGGATGTGGTGAGATGTGCATCAGAGATGAACATGATGAGCAGGGCTATGTCCCTGTGTGACGCACCTCGCCTTTGTCACATATACATGTTGCTTCACCTTGTACTGATTGACAAGAAGATTAACACTGTTGGTGCATAGCGCTGTGCCTCTAAACAAGCACTTCTGGGATGTTTATGTATAAAGCAGATCTTTGCTTTTTAAAGCACGTCTGGGTGTGTATGTATAAAGCAGATCTTTGCTTTAACTAGGCCAGGCTCTCTAAGGGGTCATTAATATATTTTTCTTGTCATAATCCAGTTTAGTTGAAGCACTGAGGTAACCAGTGCATTTCCCCAGTCCTCTCTCTAAATTTCTATACAAGACAAAATAGGGTGGGATCATGAAACCATGTCTCTATTTCTACAACAATCTCATTTATGTATTATCTCTCATTTTCTCTGACTCACTTTCCATTCTGTTGAATACAAGCTAGTAAAAGGCCCAAATATTTGCTTGCGTGCAACTTCGGCTGCGGGCTTAAGCTACTGGACTTGAGTCAAAGTCAATTCCAGCTGAGTCAAAGTCAATTCCAGCTGAATCAAAGTCAAGTCTTAAGTTTAAGCTTGCACATGCCCAAAGCACCAGCGCTCCCATACATGCCCTATGAGGGGGTAGAGTACCAGTGTCAAGTTTTGGATGGTCATTCTTCGAATTTAGAACCTTCATCTGTCAAGTGTGGGGAGAGTGTGAGCGAAATTCTGGGGAAAGGAGAATTTCCCTCACTCTGGGTAGCTCTGCTTTTGCGCCTGGTCTCTTGGTGTTGCTTTGATCTGGTGAATGCACACGAGGATGTGGGGAAGTGGGTGTGCAAGCGTAACAAAGCACTTCCGCTGACCTGGATTCGATCTTTCTGATTGACACCATTCCAGACTGCTCTGTGCTCTGTACTGTGCTGTGTTGCATCGCAACGCGGGGCTGTCATAATACGCACCTGTGCGTCGCGATTGCCGCCTCGTCTTCCAGTAAACGTAGGCTGCGAGGATGATGAGAGAAATGATCAGCCCTGCCCACAAGCCTGCGGGTAATATCCAGTGGTGGTCTGTGAAGTCAGACAACAAAAACAAAGATGTTTGTTTGAGTGGCTTATGCACAGAACTGCATACACAACTAAAAGCATTAACTGAATTCAATATAAAGAATTTCAGGTGCCATTCATCTTCAGTGACAAAGGGCAAAGCAGCGATGACCCTCAGATTTGTGTACTGGGATGGCCCACTGCAAATAAGTGAAATTACTAAAGATCCCAGGGAACTACTGTACTTACGAGGATGGTCACACAGCTCTTTGCCACACACGTTGTCTGTTAAACTGGTGCCTGCCTTTATGAGCTCCCGTTCACCACAGCTAAAGACCAAACACACAAACCAAATGATCAAACATGATAATAAATAAATATTGATAGAAAGATGGCTTTCAACCTGGGGAAACTTATAAATAAACCCTCTGTTCTGGCAAAGGTAAAAGTGTTTTGGTCACAAGACCTGAATGAAAACAAAGATGTCTGACTGAAACATACAATGTAGGCTATGTTTGCTGTACTTTGGTAAAAGTTTAATGTCTCATCTTGTGTCTGGTTTCTCCTTTGGTTTTGCCCCATGGAAAAACTGAAAATGTGCTGAAAAAGTCCAGACCAGTTCTCAGTTGGTGAGACAGTCGTGAAGTCCCATTCATACATGCTTTGCCTGTCACTTGTAGTCTTAAAACTTGAAACTGTGTTAACTTTATTATTGTGACGTTCACATTCCTAGTCCCTATTTTGCCTTCTTTGATCTTCTTCATGAACATCCATGAACATTGTATGATTGTCTTGTTGCTGAAGACGTAGATGGAGTTTAGAGGAGAAAACCGGTGTGAATCAATCCATATCCCTGTCCTTCCAGGTCACCAAATGATGTCGGTAGGGAGAAGAAAACTAAAATGTAATACAACATAGACCGAATAACAAAGCGTACAGCTTACCTGATTGGGAATAGTAAAATGAAACTGAAAGCAAATTACTGTGCCCCATTCAATTAGTGTTACCTTTCGGTTTGCAGTTTGGTCAATGCTATATTAAAATTTTCACATTCATCTCTCTCCCGACCGGATTCCTCCTTAAAGGCTTAATTTTTCATTATTACATTTATCAGATACTTTTATCCTGACATAATTTTGTAATTTTATAATTACTTCTGGGTCAATCTCCACTAGAGCTATTTAGGGTTAAAGGAGAAATCTGGTGTGAATCAATCCATAGCCCTGTTGTGCGATGTCACCAAGTGCTGCCGGTAGGAAAGGGATCGAGAAAATGTGATACAACAGACCGAATAGTGAACTAGCAACTAACACTAAGTAAATGGGGCACAGTTACTTAATTTCAGTTTTATTTTGCTATGCCCCATTCAGTTATCATGAGCAATTGGTCAGTTATTCAGTCTGTGTTGCATCCAATTTTCTGTTGGCAGCTGAGATTCAAACACACATTTCTGTTCCACTCCACTCTGTAGATGTGGGTCTGCACATTCTAGAACTTTCCACACTATATCCATAATGTGAAATTACTGTTGAGAATTACCTATAAAATTAAGTCACTCAGGTTGACCTTATCCCTCATCAGCTGCTGAACTTACTGGACTGACTGTTTTCTGTTAGTCTAGCTGTATATTTACGTTTTTTTTTTTTTTTCATTTTCTTGACTAGTTTCCTTTCCTTCACCAATTTTTTATGTCCTCATGCGCTCATCAGAGAGAAATTCAGATGTGGGTGTGTAAACGTGTAAACGTGACAGCAGTCGTAAAAGCGAAATGCTCTGACACCTGGAAACATCCTGTTGTGTGTGTGTGTGTGTGTGTGTGTGTGTGTATGTGTGTCTGCGTGAGTGACAGACAGGGAGATAAAGTGTGTGAGTGGCTGTCTGTGGCTATTATCATATTCAAGTCAAGACATTTCCTTTTCAGCATTGTGAGAAACTGTAGGCGGAAACACCTCTTCTAAGGCTGTTCAGTACACCCACTACTATCTTCCATAGTCCATAGGTGATTTATGCTTGAGTTGGTTGGGGGCTTTTATAATAGATATTAAATTACTGAAATTGAATTGAAAATGTGGAGACATCCCTCTTGGTTAAAAAAACACTGGTTTGTATACAATACTTTGGTTAAATACTTGTGTTAATTCCAATGTGTGTGCAGTAGTTTAACTAAGGTTGATCTCAGGATATCTTTATGATGCTGATTAGTCTTGAACTAGAATCTTAAGGGGACAAAGGTGACCGTAACTGTAAGCCACCTCTGGGTGGTGCTCTTTTGCACAGTAGATTTTCAGGCTTCCGGAGTAAGAATATTTGCTATGAAAGTGCAGAAACTGCGAGTAGAAACAGAACCGCAAAAGTAGTGATGTAGAAACCACTACTACAGTGAGCTGGGAGAATGGAAACACAACTTTGCCCCATATGAAATCTCCTCAGCTGGAAACAATGAATGAGCTCATGACAGATTCCTATTCAAATCAGATTTACATTGTCATGCTGTATGGTATGTGTGTGTCTGTGTGCATGTGTGTGTGTTCGTGCATGTGTGTATGTGTGTGTGTCTGTGTTTGTGTTGGACAGCAGGTGGTCTGTTAACTTACTTGGTGTGTGGACGACAAGATGAATAAGAGTCAGTAACATTACTGAAGTATCCCTTAGGACAGTCTTCACATTTGGTGTCTTCTTTGTCCGCTGAAACACAGAGCATATTCTCTCAGCTAGGGAGAAGGGAAAATCTATGGTAGCATTTCCAGCTAATCTTGCTGGTTTACTCTAGACCATCTCCAGAACTTGAAGGGAAAACCTATGGTGGCATTCCCACTATGCCTGGCTGTCTAGTCTGCTTTCACTGAGGTCTAGTTAAACTGGACTCTGTCACACACCATCCCACCACTCCAAAGATGACCCATCAGATGGGTGTTTGGGCTAGTGGAGTGGGTCTTCTGTTCACTCTCTCTCTCTGTTCACCTAAATGAAATCAGTGTGATTCAACTTTTATCAATCTTTGATTCACTCTCGTGAGTTGCAGTAGGTTTATACTGGTACTGTAGTATTGCTACAGGTCCTTGTCTCACAGAAAGAAGTTGAATCTTTGAGTGTTCAAAATCAAGAGGCATGTAGCCAGATCCTAACAGGGAAATTAAAACAGAAGACAATGTTGAAAATGTTCTATTGATTTTAGTTTTTTGTTTGATGCTTACTTATGTTCATAGCACCTTGCCCGAGTTTACATTCTTGACGTTTTTGGCATTCACTGCAGCTGTCATCCTGACTGTGAATGCAGTAGAACCCACTGATGCACTCACACTGGGCGTTCTGATGTGACGAACAATTCCTTTTTGTCTGGAGGTGTTTGTCTGAAACATGAGACCGGAGAGGGGGTGTAAAAAGGAGGGAGGGAAAGGGATAGAATTGCAAACTCTGTGTGTGTGTGTGTGTGTGTATGTTTGTGTGTGTGTGTGAGTGTGTGTGTGTTTATGTGTGTGTGTGTGTGTGTGTGTGTGTGTGTGTATGTTTGTGTGTGTGTGTGAGTGTGTGTGTGTGTGTGTGTGTGTGTGTGTGTGTGTTTGTGTGTGTGTGAGTGTGTGTGTGTGTTTATGTGTGTGTGTCTGTGTGTGTGTGTCTGTGTGTTTCATTACCTTTGTAGCAGTAGTGACACGTCCTGCAATTATGAAGGCTGTTATCTGTCTCAGTGTAAAAGCCATCAGAACATGGAGCACAAATGCAGTCAGGTGTCATGTACTGGCCTGGGGGAGAGAGACACAATATCAGGTTAAGAAGTTACTGTAGCACTGCAGCACGGGAAGATCTTAGCATCCTATACATGAAACCTGGAGTCATCATCTGGCTATCAGGTCAGAGGAGGACCAGAATAGTTTCATATAATTCAACTCAATTATATTTATATGGCACCATTTATAATAGAATTTTCTCATGGTGCTTTACAGACATGAACAAAGAGCATCCAAGAGCAACAAGGGAAAAACTCCCTTGTGGTGGTTATTCAAGGAAGAAACCTTGGGCAGATCCACGGCTCAAGGGGCAACCCAACTGCCAGGGGTCATGCAGGAAAAGTACAGTCAGTAGTTGCCATAAGTGTTCATGGTTTTAGCTGAGCATCATAATAATTCCAAAATACTGTCCCACAACATTATATGGTGGTCAGGTCATAGGTGGCTGCCTAAAGTTCTGGCTGGACAGCATAGCAGCATAGAAGTAGATTAGATTGCATGGTCTTAATCCTATTTCAGAATCCTACCTTCTCTTCTAAACTGCTGGTTCCCAAACAGTGGACCAGGACCCACTGGTGGGTCGCCAGAGATTTCATGTGGGCAACCATATCATAATTATATGTCTGCAAAACCTCTGGCTTAGGCTGTCTTAACATGAAAATAATGTGATGTAGGTCTATGTAAATGATGAATATAGGCATGTAACCATATAAATACAGGGGCCAGTAATCTGCATAGGCTAAGTTTCACATGGTTCAAAACATCTTTTTGTGAATTGGATTGTGACAAATTGTCAGTGTGCTCCTGGCAAAATTTTTTTTTGCAAACACTGGTCTAAACAACCCATTTTCAAGATTTTATCCAAATATCCTAAATCCCATCAGACTACTTATAAACAACTGGGCTCTAATGATTTTCTCACCCTGGTGCTATAATTGTGGAGTCAGAATGCTATGCCCACACCAGCACACGTGTGCTACGCTGTACAGAGTTTTTCCTCAAGCCAAGTCCCACCTCTTCAGTTTGAAAACCTGAACTCCACCTGGCATCCCCACTCGGCCCATTGGCACACCTTAGCCTGATGGGCATGAATCTGGAGTCAGAATGCTATGCCCACACCACCATTCATCATGTGTGCATGCTGTAAAAACAAACTATCAATTTCAGCGTAACCCAGCCAAATCATCTTGTCATTTTGATTGAGTAACATTATGTAAAACAGTGGAGTCAGGATCTTGCCTTTATTTAAACTACACTGCACTCATTCACGTATAACTTAACTCACTCACAAGAGTACTAGAATGGATAATGTTGAGTGTCAGTATCACCAGTTACAATGTAAATGAATGCAAGTGCTGTTCTTGTGGAGGGATTTTTTGATGCAGTGTTGATGTGCCAGCAGTGTGTGTCTGACACAAAAGAAACCTAAGTGACTCTAACAAAGACAGGAATGACTAGCCTGCTTTTCTTTAGGGAATATCTTGTCTATGTGTAACCTGAGGCTGGGTGATTCATTATGTAATGATTCAAAACATAACAAGCGTACAACAGAAAATGTGTAATATATTTCCACAGGTGTCTAGGACCCACAAATGAGTAGGTTGTTTATGATAACCAGAGAAGAAGAGAAGAAGAGTTAGAACTTGCCATTGCATTTTGTATGTAAGAATATAAAATACATTGAACACTATTCTCCCTTGAAACACATTTTCACTGTAAAACACTTTATTCTATAAACCCCATAGGTCTATTCTCAAGGCATTATGAACACACTCATAAAGGATTACAAGTAGAAGTATAGAAGTGTATATACTCAGGTGCTACTTTCTATGAGCCCAGTGTTCATAAAACATTATAAATGCATTCATAAAGGGTTATAATGCATTCATAAAACCATATAACTAATGACATTAGTATTTATAGCTGTTTATACATCCCCATGACGATACTCATAAGATGTAATAATGTTACTATATAAGCCTTTACAACTTGAAGTGTCACAAAGCATTACAAGCTTTTTTGCCCTTTTAATACTAGGGAAACATGCCACTTTACTTGTTATCTGGAATGGTGCTTTTTTATTTTCTCTGAACGATTGAAACTCTTCATTATTTGGCAAATTGAAGTATAACACTTCAAGTTGTAATGGCTTATAAGAAAACATTATATTGTATTAACAGTTATGAACACTAATAACATTTGTTATAAGACTATATGAATTCATTGTAACCCTTTATGAATGTGTTTATAATGGATTATGAATACTGGGTTCATAGAAAGTGTTACCACATTGGTACTAAATATCCAAATGCAGACAAATTTATAGACTTAAGCAGGTGGACAGGTGTGGAAAAGTTTCTTGCAAAAACCCAAAGTAACAGAGAAGTTTGTCTTGTTCAGTCTTTATTGCATTCACCGAGAGAATGGTTATAACAGTTGTAATCCTCAAACCATTCTAACCACTCTGATCTCACACCTTATCTATCTATCTTAAATACAGCTTACTGAAGGTGGCGTGGCTGACACAAAGCCAATCCTACGCGAGGCCTCAGTCTCTGTCCTTTTACGATCTAAACATGGTTTCAACACAGTTTTCAGAGAGGAGTCTACTGGCATGCACATGACTCTCTTGCTGGTACTTACACTTTCTTTTTATAGCATAACACTCTGCTGCGTGCTCTCTTCTACTTTTGTATACACACACACACACACACACACACACACACACACACATATATATATATGTATATATTACTTGCTCTTACAGGAATCACGACACAGGTAACTTGCCAACATCACAAAAACTAACCAAAACTCCAACAATCTCACAACACGTCAATCAGAAACCAATAATACCAAAATCAGAGCAAAATTAAGCTGACTGAGAATACACCTAAGACCTTACTTTTCAACACTTCAAATTAATTTACATCATTACAAGCACATCAGACGCAGCATGCCTAACATAACGAGGACACAAGGAAGCAAAAATGGTGTCTCAACCTAGTTATTTTTAGAAGAATCAAATATATTTCACATATACACAGCATAATACCATAACACAAAGAGTCTTCTTAGATTGAATCGTAAAGAATATATTTGAATCATTTGAATTATTCATCCCAATAAATGTTTATGATCAACATACAACTGAGAGGAAAATCAACACTGTTAGAGGAGCTGTAGTCTCAAACCATGGTGATAACACATACCTGCAGGGCACTGTTTTCCACACACCGTCATGTTGTCAGCTGGACAATGGTCGAAAGGTGGAAAACACCAAATCCAGTGAAGAATAGTGAGATTTACGCTGATGAGATTTGAATGGCCCTTTTTGTAATGGTCTCGGCCAATCGCCACACAGATGTCCTTTGCGCTGTCTGAGCTGCTGTTCTGTCGTGTTAAAGAATGATGCTCTTGAACACAGCCCTCTTTAATGTCCTTTCAGCATGTCTCTGCCTTTGATTTGGGGACAAGTTTGTGGCTCTTCCGTCACTAAGAGTCACTCCCACAGTTGAACGAGTGTCTCAGTTTTCACTTCTTGTTTTGGACTGATCTGATACAGGCTCACTGCACGACCGCCTCTTCTCCTTTTAAAATGACCTAGCCTAGCATTCAAGCTTCACACATGGTTTCCTCCAACCTCAGACCAAGCAGATGCTTCCTGTAAGCTTAGTTTAACCCCCACCCCATAATTCTCTGCATCTCTCACTCACTCTCTTTCTTTATTAACTCCCTCCATCGCTCACTCACTTTGCTTCTACACCTGCTGGCTCTGATTTACCCGTCTCCTGTTCTGTCCCACTGTGCTCTTCTATGCTAAGCTCTCTGCCACAGTATATATGCCAACATTAGCTGTGGCTGAGCACATAAATAGACTTGTGGCATAATGATATTTTAAAAAAAAACAACAAGAAGATAAAAATATCATCACTATAAAGACTAGTGGCATAAGGTGTGGCAATTCAAGGGAAAACACACGCACACACACACACACACACACACACACACACACACGCACACAAATGATGTAGGCCATGTCATAGTGTTTTGATCTGAAATACTCTTTTAAAAGCTACACCACACAAACAGTGCCCTGCGTTAAATTAGTCTTTGTTGGTCTTTTTGAGAATAAATTAGATAAAGAATGTGCTTTTTAACTCTCTCTTTTTACCCTTTTTTGTTTTTATCGCACTGTTTATAATCTCTCTCTCTCTGTGTTTTTGAGCTCCCTCTCATGGAAATCCCCATGTCCTGTTCATAGTCTAAGCCCATTCAGCCCTGATCTTTTGTCCTCAGTCTTTCCTTCCTTCCCCGGTGTTGCTGTGTAGAACATAACACTGTCAGCACACCATGTTCCACGGGAAAACCTCTGAGCTCAGATCACTTACAGTAAAGGTCCAGCTACTCTGTAATCATAACTGTAAAATTAAAAATCACTTTGATAAGAAAAACAGCATACATCTTGCTTACTTTCACTTTACTGTGTCATTAAGAACACATGGGCCACAAACAATATCTTCTTCAGAATTATCTTCTATTCAATTTGTTCTTAGGTCCCATTTACAAACCTGCATTGGAGAATTACTTAGAGTATGCTTGTATAAAAGAACAAATAACAAACATGCCACTCAAAACTAAAACACTTTGTTGAAGTCATTAGACACTGCATCAAAAAGTAACTCGGGGGGGAAATCATTTGTAATGCCGTACTGTAACTGTGCAACTGTGCACTTTCCGCCACCCCCACCCCTTCACTGCATACTGTAGCATCTGTGCTTTAACTCACTGCTGCCTGTGCAGTCTGATCTGACTTTACTGTAAAGTGTTATCTCAGAATTTGTGTGAAGAGTGAAGAATCTTGAGTTGTAGTGTTCAAGTTGTGATAACTGCATGATATCTGTGGTTACATCATGCATCACCATGGAAAATGTGAGAATTTTGCAATGCAGATTTTGTACATTTAGCAGAAATTGGCTAGGTGTGTGAAAACTCTACACACAAGTCAATAACTCACTCACATTCACTCTATGATTCAACTCTATGATCAAAACTTCACAATTCTTCAAAAGGTCACTTTGGAACCACATGATGCTTGCATGCATGATCTGAATAACTCTGTAGCCCCACACTGATGGGCTTTATGTTAAACACTGCTGTTTTTGTGACTTTCATTCTCATTGTCTTACAGTAATGTCTCAATGTCTCAACATGCCCTTTACATAGTCGGCATGTGATCGCCTCCCATTTAGGGCATTTTTTGACATCTTGTCAAATGTATGAAAAAGTGTTTTGAAATAAGTGTGTTTTTTGGAACCTTGGTAAAAACTATGGGTGTGAGCAATGGGAAAAAAATTCTAGTTTATGATTTTGCCAAAAGAGTGATCAATCAGTTATTATAATTGTGTGATCACTCGAGAGTGATCAATCAGTTAGTACAATAGTGTGATCACTCTAGAGTGATCAGTCAGTTAGTACAATAAATGTGCCCAAAAGAGTGATCAGTTAGTACAATAAATGAGTGATCAATCAGTTAGTACAATAAATGAGTGATAAATCAGTTAATACAATAGTGTGATCACTCTAGAGTGATCAATCAGTTAATACAATAGTGTGATCATTCTAGAGTGATCAGTCAGTTAGTACAATAAATGTTCCCAAGCCACTGAGCATTTGGTTTAAGGATAGGGTTTAGTGTTTTAGGCTTTGGTTTAAGGATGGGGTTTAGTGTTTTAGGCTTTGGTTTAAGGATAGGGTTTAGTGTTTTAGACTTTGGTTTAAGGATGGGGTTTAGTGTTTTAGGGTCATGGTTGGTCAGTGTGGACGTTATTGTTACAGTATCATCACAGTGGTCTTGCTACCTGTCATGCTACCATGTTATTGTAAACTTTACCTTATGGAATCTGATACACCCTCCCCTGTGTTTATAAGTGAGCGGTCTTCTAGAGAGGACAATCCCAGACTAAGGGTCAAGTTTGCAAGCTGATCTTACAAGGCTGAAGGTCTATCAAGATAACCTTTATTCAGAGTCATTACTATCACAGTGACTACTAAACTCATCAAATTACTTTCAAATCCATGCATAGGGTACCTTTACAGTTCACCCCATATGGCAAAATGCATCATCTTTCCCTATAGGGTCTATGTTAAAGATTTTTGAATCAAGAATAAACCAAGAGCACATACACAGGCAACAGGTTACATTTTCTGAGAGACTGTGATCTCTGTGTGATTGTGATGTGATGTGATTTATGTGAACATTGAGACTTGTAGGATTCATTTTCTGAGAGACTGTGATCTCTTGAGAGACTTGTCCCACTTGCTGGGTGTTGTTGGGTGCACTCAGACCTATTTGGCCTACAGCCTAAATGTTTGTATTCATTGCAATACAGTAACCCACTAAAAAACATGTTGCATGACCAAACAAGGATTTAGGTTTCAGCATCTAATGTACAATAAAAATAAATAGGGAAAATCTACAATCAAAAAATAGAATATTACAATCAAAATATACAATTGGGGGAAAAAATCACTCTTTCCCTGCACTTCTGGTTTCTGTTCATTGTTGATATGAAACTCAAACCGGTCTGTTTCAACTCTGAATTGATATATATATATTGGTTGTAACATCTTTAGACACAAGTGTTATTGATTTTGAGTCATTGTGTTTAAATGATGACATCTGTGCTCACCTTGTGTTGTGTTCACCTTCTGCCTTGTTTGGTTAATAATATTAATAAAATTAAGAAGTGCAAAACACAAAATGTTCAGGCATTTGAGAATTTGATTCAGAGAATAGGGTTTAGTGTTTTAGCAATTGTGAAAAACTCTAATATCTTTGAATTATACACGCACAATACCACACAGTCTTTTCTTCTTCTTAAGTTATTCATTTTGGAGGATGTCTGGTATGTTTGTTGAGTCCACTGATGATCAGCGAGCCCTTGATCAGCTGGTTCAAGGCAGATGCAAACTCTGATCTGAGAACTGAGTCATGAGTGTGGCTGGACTTTGTGGTTCTTGGTTCTTATGAAAACACGTTGGCATCATCTACGTGCAGTTCATCCAGATAAATAAATAAATTCAGCATTGCACTTGAGATTGTGTTTACATTTAGATCATTTCACTTTTTAAAGTGAAAAAATGCTATAAATGTGTTATTCACTGACTCGTTCTTCATATTTTATTATAACCAGATGTGAACAATGTGAACAGTAACACGTCCATGATGCACAACATTGTCCATGATACTGTTCTCCCATCTGATTAGAATAGAAATAATGTGTGTTTGTGTACAATGTTCATGGATTCACCCTGTCAGTAAAAAGTACTTTTACCATATGCAGTAGGGACATCTAGCACTATGACAACAAACTGCTAGATCAAACAAATTGGATCTAGACGTCATGACATTTGCTTGTGTTAAGATTTGAGAGAGGTGGGGAGGTGGGGAGGAAGTCAATGACATTTAAGTAAAGTGACTGCCATTTAGCAGATGCTTTTATCTAAAGCAACATAGGCTCACAATGAGGGATTGTGCCCTGTAGTGTGTGTGTGTGTGTGTGTGTGTGTGTATCTGCGTGACTGTGTGTGTGGGCGGGGGTACAGAGAGAAAGAGAGATACCAACTCCTCATATGAAAAAATAAGCACAGAAATGCTGATAGCAAAAAACTACCAACGTCAAATAAAGACAAAATAACAAGCAGGCTCAGAAAAAAATATGTGATTAATGTGTCTATCTGTCAAATAGTTTTCGATTTCTGGAGGATGAATTGTCTCTTCTTTCCCTAAGAGTCACTGGAATCTGGTGTGCTACGTCACAGGAAAGCTGTGTGTGGTTCACTAGAGGGCTGCGTGACGCTGTGCTTGTGGTCTACGGAGGAGGGACTGACGTATGAATACACAATCAGCCACCTCTGAATTATACGCTGTGGTTATGATATCACACACACACACACATGTAAACACAAGTGCGCAAGCATGCACTTACACATTCACATCTATACATACACCACATGCAAACACACTCACACACATAAACAGACACATCACATAAAAACACACACACAAGACCAATGTTCCCTGGTACTTAGCAAACACTTCCTCACAGCATGTGTGGCTGTCTTGGCCCAGACCCAACTCTTGTAACACACAGACACACAAACTCCGGAACAACAGAACCCCACCAGTGGCTCCTTTGTGTGTTTCCTTCTCTTTTGCACACATGTTTTCCTGTACAGGATCCCCACTCATGACACACACACACACACACTTTTCAGGAAATCTCCCTCCTGTCCCCGTCTGACTCTCATTACCTGTAAGCCCTTAGATGCCAGAGTGAAGGGCCTGTGTGTGTGTGTGTGTGTGTGTGTGTGTGTGTGTGTGTGTTTGGAGGGGGGGGGTTCTCTCAATTTTTCTCCTTTCCTGAAGTGTTGTGTAATGCCTCCAGACAGTTAAATTCTAAAGATATGTGAGTCACATCATCCTGTAAACAACAGAATGTTCTCTCTCTCTGTTTCTCTCTCTCTTTCCATCATTTCCTCTCTCTCACCTCTGTCACAGTCCTTCTCTCTACACCTCTTAATTCTCTGCTTCATCCTTTACCTTACCCAACCTATCCACACTCACTTGGTTTCAAACACTACACTTCACAGATTCTAGAACATGCTTGAAATTATAGAATTAGAATGTGATGTAATACTGAGGACAAGGACAAATTGCACTGGAGAGAGAGAATAAGAGAGAGAGAGAGAATGAGAGAGAGAGAGAGAATGAGAGAGAGAGAGAGAATGAGAGAGAGAGCAAGAGAGAGAATGAGAGAGAGAGAGAATGAGAGAGAGAGAGAGAATAAGAGAGAGAGCAAGAGAGAGAATGAGAGAGAGAGAAAGAGGGAGAATGAGAGAGAGAGAGAGATAGAGAGAGAGAGAATGAGAGAGAGAGAGAGAGAGATAGAGAGACAGAGGTTGAAGGATGGGAATATCTCCGAGAAGGAGAGGCGTATGAAAGTAAATTGGAGAAGTAGACAGATATTTCTGGGGCAAATACGGCAGCCTATGTGTACTAGAGGGGCAAATTTGATCAGCGTCCAGCATGCTCCGTCTCAGGTATGTGTGTGTCCATTCTGATGTAAATATTTGCAGAATTCTCAATATGAAGCCAGCTGCCATATATGTCTATTTCTACTTAGCTTGATTGATTAGCGTAAATTCTGTTCAGTTGATGGGAATTCTGCTTTGTGTTCCAACAACTGGAAACTCAGTGCAAGAGGAAAAAAACAAACAGAAAAAGACTTTTCTCTGGCTCATTTGGGTTCGACTAAGTCAGAAGTTTACTTGTAGCTTATGCAATTTGTGACATTTTTAAATACATTTTTATTAAATCAATTTTTATAAGTTCTTTGCTTGAACAAAAATCCTCACTTCCCTAAATCTCTATTTAATTCCCCTTTCTTCAACTGCTTCTGTTTTAATTCTTGCTTATTCTTCTTGAATCCACTGACTTCTAATCTATTCATTTCTCTCATCTATCTATCTATCTATCTATCTATCTATCTATCTATCTATCTATCTATCTATCTATCTATCTATCTATCTATCTATCTATCTATCTATCTATCTCAGTTTCTATGTTCTCTTCCTGCCTCTGTGCTGGTCCCTCCCACTGGCAGGGTGGGTGGAGTCTCCTGGGTACCCCCGGGGCTATGAGCCCTACGCCTCACTCACCTGGTCTCGTTGTGCTCCAGCCGGACACACAATCGCCCTCACACTCATACACCTGGACCTAGAGGATGGCTACGAGTGTGAGAATGATGTCCTGAAGGTATGACAGACACACACACAGACAAACATACATTCACATACACCAGCTCCTTATCTGTCTGCCTCTCCCATAATCTCTCTACCCACCTCTTCCTCTGTGCCCCCCAGGTCTATGCAGATGACAGCCTCATCTCCACCCTATGTGGGCGGATGTCCCTTGAGGAGCTGCGGGCTGACGTCAACCCGTCTCTCCTGTCCCCCACCGGTGGCTGTCTGAACATCTCCTTCAGCGCAGACTACTCAAACACAGAGAGACACACAGGCTTCAGGGCCTTTTACACCATACAGGGTGGGAGTGTGTGTGTATGTGTGTGTGTGTATACAGCATTAGATGATGAGAACACATACAAGGTGGGAGTGTGTGTCTATGTCTGTGTGTGTGTGTGTACAGCATTAGATGATGAGAACACACACAGCATCTGTAATATAATATAATCATGATATGGTTTTCACACTGTTTAACTGGGATTGCGTGTTAAACCCAACTTTAAAAGACACAGCATAGACATGATATTTGCCGTGATGGCCATGATATTTCAGCATAGCCATGATATGTGTGTGTGTGTGTGTGTGTGTGTTTCTCTGGTCATTAGATTATGACGAGTGTGATGATCCCAACAATGAGTGTTCCACCTTCTGTTATAACTACATTGGAGGCTACAGGTGTGACTGTCCACCTGGCTACCTGCTCAATGCAGACAACCACACCTGCAGCGGTAGGACTACACACCACACACCAGGAACACACTGCCTTTTTTCCTTTTAGTCTGCCTCTTTCATTTCTCACCTCTCCTCCAATCATCTGTCCCGCTTTCCTCTTACACATTCCTCTTCTTTCTCTCTCTCTCTCTCCATTTCCCACCTCTGATATACCTGTTCGTCTTTTTCTTCTTTCTTCTCACCGTATTTTCCATTCTTTCATCACATCTCTTCTTGTTTATTCTTACCTTTATTCCTCTCTTTTCTTTTCTTTCCTGTTCTTTTCTTTTTTTTCCTTTTTCTGATCCCTCTCTCTATAGTTCATTCCTCTCTCTTCCTGACTTATTCAAACCTCTTCCCCTCTCTCCCAGTGAGCTGCACTGAAGACTTGTCAGGTTCTCTGCGTGGTCAGGTGACCCCTCCGGGTAGTCCTGGCCCCTATGCTGAGGATGCTCACTGTTCCTACAGCTTGGCCGTGGAGGAGGGACTGCAGCTGGTCCTCGAGTTTACTGGCGAGTTCGATGTGGAGACCAAACCCAGTGGAGAATGTGCTGATACAGTCAGGGTACGGCTCGCCAGCACCCTCCAGAGGCCAGGAAGACATATAATCCAATTGATCCCAACGACATTAAGTAATACACTCATAGGTTTCAGATTAGCTGTGGCCAGTGTGAGTATGCTGTAATGCTTAGAGGGGCCATGTCACCTCCATAGTATCTCACAGTGTTGTTGTATTTTAGGTACTTGACCTAGTTTTATTATTATTATTATTATTATTATTATGATTATTATGATGATTATTATTATTATTAATCATAATAATAATAATCATAATAATTATAACAACAACAATAATAATAATACAATAAATAATTGGCTAGAACAAGTTAACATCCTGCGTGTCCTATATGAGGGCCAAAACTAAACATCAGACATGGCTTCTGTCTGCGTTTTACTTGGTAATAGTCTACACTTGAATGGGCTGTCCACTAATCGCCTTAGGTGTGTTTTGCAGTTCTGACTGCTTACACATGTGCTCTGTCCCCTACTGCCACAGATCAAAACCCGCTCCCAGACACTCGGCCCATTCTGTGGTCGAGTTCCTCCAGGCCCAGTTGACACAGGGAGTAGTCAGGTCCAGATTCTCTTTGACACAGATGACGCCGGAACCAACATGGGCTTCACAGTCACGTACAAAACCAAAAGTAAGTGAAGAACCGCTGGATGCTGTAAAAGCTTTTACTAGAGAAGCAAACATGGATGTAGAGTGTACACACTTAGAGCCTCACGTGTGGCCTGTTTAGTCTCAAGTCCAGAGTCCAGCCTACACTGTAAATAAGAAAAAGTGAAGCTTACTTGAAAAAATGGTGCAAAATTGCCATAACTTAAAAAAATTGTCATAACTTAAAAGAAACTCAATTGAAGCAACGAGTTTCCATTCAATTTTTCAAGTTAGCTGTACTTGAAAGAGACTAGTTACATTTACTTATCTCATTTGAAGCAACATTGGACATCAATTTTTCAAGTAAACTACACTTTTTTATTGTTGTTATAGTGAAGTAAGTTATTTATTGTTTGTTACAGAGTAGTAAACACAACAATAAGACAGTGAGGAAAGAGAGGGGAGGCACTCAAGGAGCATGGAGCCCTGAAACTGACATCATCTTCACCTCCGTATACAGTCACCTTCACTGGGCACTTAGCCTTAGGGCTTTTCTTCACTGGGCACTTAGCCTTAGGGCTTTTCTTCACTGGGCACTTAGCCTTAGGGCTTTTCTTCACTGGGCACTTAGCCTTAGGGCTTTTCTTCACTGGGCACTTAGCCTTAGGGCTTTTCTTCATGTGTGTCCCACTCATTTGAGACGACTTCTGTTGTCTGAATAGGATGAGAGGGCAGGATTGAGAAATGACGGCAGGGAAGATTCAAACTTGTGGGCATCTAGCCCATTTATGGTAGCTGTGCCTCTCCAGTAGCCTGGTAAACCAACTGCTTTCACGTTGTTTCACTTTGTGCAGAGCATCTGGAATCCCTCAAATGCCGTACGCTTCTTCGTGGGCAGAACTTTCAAAATATTGGGCATGCCAGAGCCCTCTGTTCGCTGATTGGCCAGCCCTAAATCTGTTGAAGGAAACCTAAGCTAATTGAGAGATCCCTGACTGTGCTATAGAGAAGTGTGATACTGAGCGGAAGCACTAGATGGCGCTAGTCTGGCTACCTCCACACCCCTACTAACTTATGACTGACTCTTTGCAGGGATGACTTGCCCAGGGGAGGTGACGGCAGACTCATCTGTCCATCCCACACGCCAGCAGTATGTGATGGGCGACACTGTGACTGTGACTTGTGATACAGGCACAGCTGTGGAGCTGGTATGTGCACACACCAAGGCACAGGATGTGGCCCAGATAATATAAACGGGTCATATTCCCACTATAGAACAGCAAAGCCCATAGTAAGCCCAAAAGAAGTTTGAAGAAGCCATTGTTTTAAAGTAACAGAACCACATGTTATTGCTTAGAGAAGAAGTGTATTGATAAAATACTAAATGTCTCTCTCTCACTCTCTTCCCCACTCAGCCAACAGGCCCTGGCATTAAGAATAACATGACATACGAGAGCAGATGCCAGAAGGATGGATCCTGGATGCCTCTCTACAGGTGTGAGAGTAAGTAGAGCTCAGAAAGGAACTATAAAGAATCCGCTTCTCATCACTCAGTGGTTTTCTCGGTGGTGGCGCAGGTGGTAGAGGTGCTGTTCGGCTGCAGGTTCGAGCCCCACTCTGCCTGACCCCATCAAAGTGTCCTTGAGCAAGATACTGAACCCCAAATTGCTCCCGGTGGTAGGTTAGCACATTGCATGGCAGCCTCTACAACGGGTGTGTGAATGCATATAGGTGAATGTGAGGCATACTTTTCTACTCTACTCCTCGTATATAAATGCAGTCCATTTACCATTTTTTCCTCCCTTTGTCTCTGACAGTGGTGGAGTGTGAGGACCCATTCCTTCCATTTGCGTTGGCCGTGCAGGGACGTTTGTCAACACATTACAAGAGTCAAATTAATTTTACCTGCAACTCCAAATATTACAAAATGGACAATGATGGTGGGTGATGGTGGGCATTTGTGTTTATTTGTTTGTTTGTTTCCTTTAAGTACATAGATTCATACAGTATTCGTATCAGTATTGGTATTAAGGCAGTCTAAAGTTGGGCAGGCATGGTAAGATTTTTCCCAGTCTTGCACACATGGTAGCACACACGTCACATAATCAGTACTCACATTATCACTGCTCAACAATTAGACAGTCAACAAAAACATCTGAGCAGCTGAGTCTGCAGAATTAATTGGATGGCAAATTAGTGCATGTGTCTGTCTGAATTGCTTGACTAAAGCAGAGCCAAAATTGCAGTCTGTCCATCCTTAAGCTTTCTGTCCGTCCATTTATGTCTCTTTGTCTCCTGTCTGTCTGTCTGTCTCCTGTGTATACTACACCGGACTCTTCCTCATCTCCTCTCTCAGAGGTATTTACATGTGAGGCAGATGGACACTGGAAATCCCAGAGTGGTCAGACAAAATTACCAAGATGTCACCCAAGTAAGTTTCTTTTCTTCTGGAAAATAAGTACAGTATCGTACAAAACTTTATTACTTGCACCCTACAACAACTTTGACTTCTTGCTACTTGTTTGTAGTTTGTGGATTGACAGAGGGTCAGATCAGCAGTGGCAGGATCCTGGGTGGACAGAAGGCTAAAGTGGGCCAGATCCCCTGGCAGCTCCTCATCAAAAATCCAGCCAGAGGTGGAGCTTCTCTGATTAATGACCGCTGGGCAGTTACTGCAGCCCATGTGGTGGATGGACAGGAGGCCAAAACACTGACATTTTATGGGGGCATGGTGGATGGTATGGATTCAAAGGCAGTTGTCATGCTAACTGAGAAGATCATAATTCACCCTGGTTATGAAAAAGGTATATCTGATAGCCAGCGGACAAGTTATGACAATGACATAGCTCTGCTGAAGATGTCCTCTAGGGTAAAACTAGGTCCAAACCTGATGCCAATCTGTTTGCCAGAGAAGGCAGAGGGTGCTGCCCTTGAGGGAAAAATGGGCACTGTGTCAGGATATGGAATGACAGACAAAACCAATGTAGCTAGAATGTTGCACTATGCAGGCATACAGGAATATGGGAAAGAAAAATGCAATGACACACCAAATAATCAGGAGGGTAATCGTCTCAGTTTCACTGAGAACATGTTCTGTGCAGGACTGGAGGGCAAAGATTCCTGTGGGGGTGATAGTGGGGGTCCTCTCTTTGTGCCCATGATGGGTAGGGGGAAGGCAGATGAGCCCTACAGACTGAAGGGCATCGTGTCCTGGGGTGATTACTGTCGCTTACTGAACTATAAGGGATATTACACCAAGGTGCAGAATTATCTGGGCTGGATCAAGGAGACCATAGAGAAGGAAGATGATGATTAGGGGAGAAAGACTTACTTAGGTCAATATGATATGCAGTCTTATATTTTATATTATCTTACATTTTATTCACAGTTTGTATTAAACGCAAAGCCCTCAATTATAATCAGAGAACTTTGTTTCAGAATTCAGTAAATTTGTGTGTTCGAAAACAAAGTGATGCAATCAGTCATGGCAACATTCCTCCAAGGCTTGTGATATAGCTTGTTGCCCACATCATTTTTTGCACATTTAACACAATAAAAAGCTTTTTCAAAAATATATGTGTGTGTAGTTTTTGACTATGATATATGGAGAATAGGTGTTAAAATGTTTTTAAGGGACCAACATGTAGCCAGCAGGCCTGCTTTGTATAATGGTGTCTGTTAATCTGGATTTTAAACATGATCCATCTATAGCGCCAAATAAAAAACATGATCCATCCATAGCGCCAAATAAAAAACCTGATCCATCCGTAGTGCCAAATAAAAAACATGATCCATCCATAGCGGTGTCTGTTAATCTGGATCTTAAACATGATCCATCCATATCGGTGTCTGTGAATCTGGATCTTAAACATGATCCATCCATATCGGTGTCTGTTAATCTGGATCTTAAACATGATCCATCCATATCGGTGTCTGTTAATCTGGATCTTAAACATGATCCATCCATATCGGTGTCTGTTAATCTGGATCCTAAACATGATCCATCCATATCGGTGTCTGTTAATCTGGATCTTAAACATGATCCATCCATATCTGTGTGAGACTCTATGTGTGTTTGGATCCATCAAGCTATGGTTCAAGTCGGGGCCGTGTACCTGCAGAATCACCAGGTTTGGAGGAAGGCGGCCCTGCCTACTGATCATTTTGGCTGTATGGAGGTGTCCACTGCAGGCTATATTTCTACTCACACTGGTGGGCCAAGTGATACCATCACTATATCCACCTTGGCTGAAGACGATAGCCTTTACTCCTCCACTTCACGTCACTCCTCTGCCCCAACGTCAAAGCAGCCATGGTCTCTGGAAGGTGCTGGACACAAACCAACTAACCACGTCTGTAGGCTACATGGATCCTGATCCCATATGGACTAATGGAGCCTGATCCCATATGGAGTACATTTTTTTTTATTTTGCTTTTGCTGTTTCTCTTTCATTGATCTAATCCTCTAATTATGCAATTTCACTACATTCACTACATGTCTGACATTAGTATTTCAATGTGACAAATAAACTACTTAATCCTTGATCCTTATAACTCCTCGATCTTTGATCCTTGATCAGCTTGCAATATCAGCACTTGTCTGTATACTTTTCAGAAACCAACTAACACAATCAGTCAGTCATCTTTGCACTGAATAATCCTACAGAAAAAAGTTTAACATTTATTTAATTGGCCTGGTAACAAAACCAGCCCCCCGTTCTATACATTGTTTTGTACAGAGGGCCTGTATATATCTGTATATACCTGTCTAAATATCATGACAGTGTTTAGCTCACGGTCAAGAAGCAGCTGAATGGGTTGAAAAATGGTAGCATGGGTTAATGTAGATTTACAGAGTAGGTTTTGAACAAAACAACTTGGAGCAGGAAGCTGAGCTTTGTCGCATAAATGGCCTCATGCTGGTCTATCAGAGAATGAAAGACAATGTGAAGAGGGAAGGGGAGGGGTGGGGGAGTGACAGCACACACTGTGGAGTTTGTTCCTTTCAGCAAACAAACCCAAACATCCCAACAGTTTACGGGAATAGAGGTGTCTCTCCACCTCCCACCACACATATTTATCTCTCTCTCACTCTTTCATATCTTCCTCTCTTTCCCATTTCTGTCTCTCTTTCTCCTGCTTTCATCCCTCTCTTTTCTCCCTGTCTCTCTCTCTCATGTCAATCTCTCTTTCTCTCGCTCCTATGTCTCTCTCTCCTCCTCTCTCACTGTGCCTCTCTTCTAACTCTCCCTCTCTCCTTCAGCCAAATCAAACAGAGCTTCTCTACTGATGTGACTTTTAGACTGCTGGTTTAAGATCAATCACCATTTCCACCAACTGAAGCATGCCCAAACACCACAGTGAACAGAGTGGTTGTTGTTGTTGTTGATTGCTGACTGTTTATTAGTAAAAGAAAGTAGGCCTAATACACCAGGAGACACTTAACATGAAGTGGAAACATTCAGTTCTCGGGTAAGTAAGATGGACTTTCTAAATATAACAACTGGTAGTTTCTCGTGGATAGTTGTTTGGTTTGTTTGTGCACCCTGCCAGCACATCTGAGTTTGGCCTACTTAATTCCAGACGTCCCAGGAATATGTGCATGTAATATTAATAAAATGGACGTCATTGTAGTTACGTTACATTTCAGACTTGTTAAACTGTGATTATAATCACACACCCACCTTGTGCTCATGAAAACACAGATAAACCACACAACCCCAATCTACCATTACAGTGGTGTCATGTCTCCATGTCTCTGCTGGTGTGCCAGGCTTCTGAGTGTGTGTGCGTGGGTGTGTGTGTGTGAGAGGGTGTCTCCTACTCCTGCAGTGATGTATGGGGAGGTGCAATCTCCTCTGTACCCCCAGCAATACCCAGCTGGTGTGTATGAGGAATGGGATCTGACCGTCCCCACCGGCTACAGGATCCAGCTCACCTTCACACACCTGGACATCGAGCCCTCAGACGACTGCTACTATGATTCACTTACGGTCAGCAATTGGGTCTAAGATCAACTAAGATCAACACTCACTGAATGGATTTCCTTGCTTGATTGTTTATTTATTTGTTTGTGTATTCACATCCACATTGAGGAACAGACAAGGAAGTTCTTCATCATTTCCTTCTCATGCCAAGCATTGTTGAAACACTTGAGAACAGAAAACCTGTATAAGAGGTTATAAAAAAGGCCGTCATAGATCTAGTCTCTGCCACGAGAGGGGGGAATGAGAAAAAAACCCTACATTTTTTTATTTTAAAGTAGTGCTTCTCTTTTTAGGTCATCTATAATGACAAAATTTTGTGGAAGTTCTGTGGCCAAGCCAACTCTGCCGATGGGAATCACCCTGGCAACCAACCTATTTTGACTCCTGGCAACCGTCTCCGTTTGATCTTCCAAGCAGATGATTCCAATCCGGGGCTCCACAAGCACCGGGGCTTCTCTGTGTTCTACCAAGCTGTGGGTGAGTTAGTCCTCTGTCACAGGAGGCCAGACATGGACTTATAAACATTGAAAAGTAGTCAGTATGGGTTTATACTAGATGATATTTACAGTTCTGTTTAGGTATACATATTACATGAGATGAAGCATGAGACGATTACATAACAATAATACATATATTAAATATGCTATTACATAATGATGCAATCAATACCATAGCTCCTTTTCTAACTCACCATATAAGTCATATAACTGTAATCACAATGTCATTAATTAATACTGTAAATAATTCATGAAAGCGCAACATGAAACCCATTCTTTGCTCTTTAGCCCTAGTTCTAAAGTTGCTACAGCCTTTGCTCACAGATAAAGCTAGAGACTCTAGTGCTCTTATCAACTCTTCCTGCAAGAGGGAAAAGTACCACTGTTGCCATCTTTGGCAGAGAATAAGAATTAGGTGCTATAGTTAACTGTGTGTTAACTGTGAGTTAACTGTGTGTTAACTGTGTGTTAACTGTGAGTTCAAGCACAAGTTGCCCTGGCTGTGATTCAAATCTCTTGTCAGGGTTGGCTACGGTCTGTTTAACCACTTGGGTGTATGCTGTGTGTGTGTGTGTTGTGTGATGTTTGTGGCGTGTGTTGGCAGATGTGGATGAGTGTGCGTCAGGGGCAGATCCAGGTGCAACCCCACCCTGCTCCCAGATCTGCCTCAATACCCTGGGCTCCTACTTCTGCTCCTGTTACCATGGCTACAACCTCCGCGCTGACCAGCGCACGTGCATGTGTGAGTCCAATCTTACTCAATGAATCCATTTTAGAGTCTGTGATTGTCTGAATTATTGTCAACCACACATCATAACCAGCTGCTGGATCCCAACATCCCCTAACTCTGAGCCCTGGGCCCTCAAAGCCTTCACTGGTATGAATGCTAATTATCAGCAGATCACATCTTTGATGGCTAAGGGCTTAGTGGAGATACTGGGATTGAATGTGAAGGGTTGGAATGTGTTATGATAACATGTTTCAGATTGAACAAACAAACTATTATTTTAGAACAAACTGACAAATTATTTTAGATGTAATAATCAGCCCTTCTATACTGTGTGCAATGTGTTTGCCAGTGAGTTGCCAGGGTGGGGACTTCCATGAGCTCCAGGGCACACTAAGCAGTCCTGGCTACCCAGAGCCTTCGCCCCATGGCCTGCACTGCCTCTACAACATCTCAGTGGAGGCCGGCATCCTCATCAACCTCAACTTCACACATGACTTCCACATCGAACACATCAACAACCCACAGCCATCCTGTGTGTATCACTGGCTGCAGGTGTGTGTGTGTTTGTACATGTGTGTGTACGTGTGTGTGTGTGTTTGTACATGTGTGTGGGTCTGAGTCTATGGTGTGGATGTGTGTGGTGTTCAGGTGACACGAGTGAGGCATTGTGTGTGCATGTGTGTGTGTGTGTGTGTGTGTGTGTCTGTGTGTTTTTGTGTGTGTGGTTCTCGATTCATGGTATGTACTGTATGTGTGTGTGTGTGTCTTTGTCCATCAGTAATTTACCCAGTAACCTCTGTCCCCATTAGGTGACCATCCCTGGCCGTGAGCCCAGGAAGCTGTGTGGGAATGAGAGTCCCGGCCTCATAGCCACAGGCTCCCACTGGGTCCAGCTGGAGTATCATACTGACTCGGCTGGACTGAGCCGAGGGTGGAGGCTACACTACACCACACAGAGTGAGAGAGGGCGAGAGAGGGGGAGGGGATGAGGAGAGAGGAGGAGTACCGGTAGAGAAAGAGAGAGGGTGGTGAGGGTTGAGGAGGGGAGAAAGAGGGGGAGTGAGCAATAAAGAAAGAGGAGGGTGAGGAGAGGAGAGAGAGAGGGTGCAACGGGGTAAAGACAGGGAAAGAGAAGGGGGCAGTAGGACAGGGATGGAGAGAGCAGTCAGAGAGATGTGAAAGGTGAACGAGGTGAAGAGAGGGGAGAGGTGAAGGAGGAGGAGACCGTTGGAGGTGAAGAGAGGGGAGAGGTGAAGGAGCTGAGAAAAGAGGGGAAGGGGTGGACGGGGTGAAGATAAGAGAGGAGGACAGGAGGGGGTGAGGATAGGAGAGGAGGAAGAGGAAAAGAAAGGAGGGGTTAAGGCAGAGAAGTAAGGTTGAGAAGTGTAAAAATGGGAAAGAACGAACAAGTGAGAAAGAGAATAAATTAGAATAGGAGTGAGTACGAGAAAGAGAGTGAGAGAAATAGAGAAAGGAGAAGGGAGAGTGTGCATAACTGTTACTGATAAAGATTTAGAGATAATGAGTTGAACAGAAAACAGGAAAACGAAAACTTGTGTAAGCGACAAATAAGAAAGAGTGTGAGGTTGCTAAGAAAAGCATGGGGAAAGAGTGTGATGAACAGAGATAGATATATGTATATATATATATAGAGAGAGAACCCTGTGTATGACTAACACAATAAAAGACGTAAAGAAACTGAGACCCTGCCTCCTCCTCCTCTGACACGTTACTAAAACGTCTGCCAGTCTCAGTCTGCCCGTCTGAGCCATGTGAGACTCAAACGGAAGCAAAGAATAAACCTCAACCACCACAATAACTCATGCTTCTCACAGATGAATACTCAATGCTACATGCTTACAAGCACATATGCCAGGGCTGGCTGAGTCTGTTCACAGAAAGTTTTACTCATCACTTCTCAATAAAGGATGTTATGACGTGAGCCAATTGAGGGCTTAGTTTTATAGGTACTTTCAGAACATGATGACTTTGACTTTATCACCTTATGTTATTTTAAGAGCATTAGTTAATACTTTGTGTGATACTTTGCATTCCATTTGAGCTTTGAATCTATTACCTTGAGAAGATGACTCTGAGAGTATTACTTTGAGAAGATGACTATTACTTTGAGAAGATGAGTATTACTTTGAGAGTATTAGGTTGAGAGGATGACTGAGTATTTCTTTGAGAAGATGGCTCTGAGAGTATTACTTTGAGAAGATGACTGAGAGTATTACTTTGAGAGTATTACTCTGAGAGTATTACTTTGAGAAGATGGCTCTGAGAGTATTACTTTGAGAGGATGACTTTGGTTTGTTGGTCAGCGTTCTGGTTTGGTTTCTTGCAGGGGTGAAGTGTGAGATTCCAGGTGGTGTCGCCAATGGCCGTGTCACTCCCTCCCTGTCCGAGTACTCCTACAAAGACTACATCCACGTGCGCTGTGACAAGGGTTACAAGCTGATGAAGGTGAGAAGAGATCAGATGTCCTATTGATGCATTGGGGTCATCAAAGGTCAAACGCACCTCACTACCCTACTGGGGTAAGTGCAGCGGTGGTGCAGTTAGCTGGGGGATTCGTGCTCGGGAACCGGGGTGTGATTCTGGCCTGAGGTTATTTCCCAATCCTTCTCCGTCTCTCTCACCCAGTCATTTCCTGTCATATCTGATTAGAACCAATAAATGGCAAATATGCATACAGTATGCCTGTGTGCAGAGGTCAGGTCTAAAGGATAGGCCTAAAGGACAGGTCTAAAGGACATGTCTAAAGGATAGGCTGTAAAGTACAAGAGAACTCAGACTGACCCAAATGCAGATTAAGACTAAATTTATTTACAACAGTTCAAAATCACAAAAAAGGGAAAACACTCAGAAGATCAAAAACAAAAAGGTAATCCACAACACTGGTAGGCGAAAGTCCCAACAAAAAGGCAATAATCCAATTCGGTAAATCACAGTCAGAATTCAAAATTATTCATAGAACCAAGAGAGGCAAAAAACTTCAGAGAACTCGGAGGAGGCAAAAACACGGAACGGGAATCGGGCAAACACGGGAGCATAGAGACAATAACAGATAGCAGGAAACTTACGGACAGGTACACGGTCAGACAATCAGCCACGAGCCACGAACGGACTGGTGAATATATAGGGAAGGGAGCAAAGTAACAAACAAGGGGCAGGTGAAACTCATTAGGGGAAAACAGAATCATGGGACACAGGTGTGGAACAATGAGGGCAGAAAGGGGCGGGTCAGGTGAACAAAACATAAGCACATGGGAGACATAGAAAAAACAAAACAAGGAAGCTGCAATACAGCAAGAGTCCAGCGGGGGCCGATGTCCCGGAGGACAGAATCATAACATAGGCCTAAAGGACAGGTCTAAAGCATAGGCCTAAAGGACAGGTCTAAAGGACATGTCTAAAGGATAGGCCTAAAGGACAGGTCTAAAGGACATGTCTAAAGGACAGGTCTAAAGCATAGGCCTAAAGGACAGGTCTAAAGGACATGTCTAAAGGATAGGCCTAAAGGACATGTCTAAAGGATAGGCCTAAAGGACAGGTCTACAGGACATGTCTAAAGCATAAGTAAAGGAAGGCGTGTGCTCATGCGAGAAGTCACTGAAAAATAAAGCATTTATATATATATTGTTAGCCTCTTACATCTCTGCTTCCTTGCCTCTCCTGTGTGCAGGATGGAAAGGAGATTGATGCATTTGGGTCCATGTGCCAGAGTGATGGGAGGTGGCACAAGTCTCTTCCTGAGTGCCACAGTGAGCCTCTGACTCTTTCTTACCACACAGCATCTTAGTCCATCTGTTTACTCCTATAATCATACTATCCATAACACACAGGACCTCAGTCCATCTGGCTACTCCTGTAATCATACAAGATCACAATAAGGCTGTCACCAGTTCTGTACTAACTATCCATAACACACAGCACCTCAGACCTCATACCACACTTCAGACCTCATACCACACCTCAGCTGTCTGCTCAAGGCTAACAAATAACAACATGGCCAATTTACCCCCCCGGTCAATGTAATTTGCATGTTCCTTTTTGATACTGTTAGGGGAAAGTAAATTGTGGAGTGGTTGATCGTGATGTTACTCTGTCTCCTGCAGTTATTGACTGTGGAGACCCAGACATTCTGCTGAATGGAAGGCATGTTTTTGTGTCCGATGTGAAGAACAACCAGTACCGCTCTGTCATCGAGTACAACTGCAATGAGCCCTACTACTCATTTGACAAGAGCCAGCCAGGTATGGAGGTGCTAGCGATTAAAGGAGAAATCCATGTGATTTAATCCTGTGATTCCATCCTTAGTTCTGTTCTTTGAAGTCACAAAGTGCTGTCTGTAGGAAAAAGTGAAAATTTGATACACCACAGACAACATAACAAACCAGCAGCTAAGGACAATCAATGGGGCATAGGAAAATCAGCTGAAAGTGTTTCAGTGCTCCATTCAGTTAGTATCAGCTGCCAGTTCACTATTCAGTCTATGTTGCATCACATGTTCTTGTTCTTTTTTTCATACTGACAGCACTCAGCGAACTCGAACAACAGGCAATGGATTGATTCACACTGGATGTACAACCAGTCAGTGAGGGCTATAGAAGATCATGGATCTTGGCCTCTATTTGATAACTGTAACACCACAGCCAAAGCACTACTGCAAAATACAATTGCAGATTTTAATTATTTCAAGTGTTTTAGACTGCCAGTATTCTTGGTAAACCTGACATCAAATGCAACAACTTTAAATAATACATGTGTACATGAATGAGATAATGAAGCAGGTAAATTACACAGCACATTCTAGGCTAGAATCCTTCAGACCAATCAGAATCCTTTAGGCCAAGCTTTTAACCACACTAAACTGTGAAAGATTAAAAAAACTTAGCTAATGATAAGATGCTTATCCTTTTCTCGCATACAAGGCTAAGCTCATAGGTCTCTCTCTCTGTATGTCATCCCCAATGGTAGCGATTCAGTTCACCTGTGAGGCTGATCGCAAATGGAAGCAATCCAGCAGCAATGATGTCATTCCTGTGTGTGTGCCAGGTAGGTTTACTGATGGAGGTGTGGAAACATCTACATGAACTTGGCACATGAAACTTTACACATTATTTTGTTATGGAGTAACACTAACCTCACCAACACTTCTATAAATCTACAGTCGATGCCAAAGTCGAATTAATTGACTGCTATTCCTTGACCACTTTGTTGATTTGCACCGTCACAACCCTGTCATTATCGTGCTAAGCCCACCCAATGACTCTCTACAAAGATAAAGCGTTGTGATTGGTCTTACCAAGCCTGTGTAAGACCAATGGTAGACCTATTAATGCTCCAATGGAGCGTGTCTAGACTTACCTGCCAAGTAAAACTATTTGCTACTGCAAGGGTGCGTCTAGATATCTAGGCAAGGACAACTATATTGCCTTCACGGAGGTCTGCACTCTCAAATCTGTAATATGATATAATCTAATATATATTGAAGCATAAAGTATTATTCAAGTTTTGCCCTCTGTAAATCTAAGGACTAGCACCAGGAATGTAATGTCCATTTCGCTCATGTCCCCCCAGTGTGTGGTCGTCCAGTCAAATCCTTTGAGAGTCGCCAGAAGGTTCTGCAGGGGGAGGTGGCCCAATTGGGGGAGTTCCCGTGGCAGGTGCTTCTCACAGTGCCTGGCCGTGGAGGAGCGGCAGTCATCGCGCCTGACTGGGTCATGACAGCAGCTCACAACCTGGAATCTAAGTCAGCGGGTCAGATAAAGGTAGTCAGCACGCATTTTTCTAGGACACACAGTTACCTAACAATGTTTGGTGCATTTCTCAGATCAGAATTGAAATTTCTAAACTACTAGTTCAACTTCCTCCTCATCTAGTCACTTAGCGCTCATCATAAAAGCAATTTCTCATTACTTCAAACAAACAGCGATTACTTCTGTACTTTATTACTTCAAACAAACAGTGATTACTTCTGTACTTTATTACATCAAACAAACAGTGATTACTTCTGTACTTTATTACTTCAAACAAACAGCGATTACTTCTGTACTTTATTACTTCAAACAAACAGTAATTACTTCTGTACTTTATTACCTCAAACAAACAGTAATTACTTCTGTACTTTATTACTTCAAACAAACAGTGATTACTTCTGTACTTTATTACCTCAAACAAACAGTAATTACTTCTGTACTTTATTACTTCAAACAAACAGTAATTACTTCTGTACTTTATTACTTCAAACAAACAGTGATTACTTCTGTACTTTATTACCTCAAACAAACAGTGATTACTTCTGTACTTCATTACTACAAACTGTTTGCTGTCTGCTGGGTTTTGTTTTGCATTATCAGTTATCAAAATACAAACAAACTCTCTCTTGTCTCTATCTTTCTTTCCCTTCTTCTCTCCTTCTCTTCATCCCTCCTTCCCTCTCTCTCCCTTCCTCCCTCAACAAACATTTTCCCTTTATTATTCTCTGTCTCTCCATCTCTCTCTTGTCTCTATCTCACTGTCCTTTTCCTCTCTCTTTCCCATCCTCCCTCATTATACATTTTCTCTGCTGAGTCATCCTTTCCCCTGAAACATTTAGGCAGTAGTTCCTTGCTTAAGTCATTATCTTAAGTGCTGAGTTATTAGTTATTGTGCAGAATAATTTTGCCACTTCTAGTGCATACAATATATTTTCCCCTGGGTGTCTGGAAACAAAGCACTGTGAAAGAATTATAGTACATGTGAACCCTGGACCTGGACAGGGACCTATTTAAATTCATGCCAGAGACCCAGAGCCTATTTGTGACCAGTCAATGTTGACAGAGGATTCATTCTATTCCTGTTTGCTAAACCAGATCATTTTCTGTATTCAGTGGATTAATAAATATTTCTTACACAGGTGTATGTTGGACACAATGATGTTCACAAGGCGATAATATCACCTCCTTTCGAAGCGAAATCCATCCATATTCACCCACAATATAATAACCAAGAGGGGAAAAGTAATTTTGACAATGACATCGCCCTCATCAGGCTCAATCGCTCAATCACATTTGGTGCAAATGTGATGCCACTGTGTCTACCACCAGTTAATGCCCAATATCCAACAGATAAAATTGGGTAAGAGGTACCAGATATTTGTTATGATATATTCAAGCAATATATTACTTGTAACAGCCACTCATTTTGGTTGCCTTTTTAGCACTGTGTCAGGGTTTGGCATAACAGAGGAACAGAAGATTGCCAATGACCTCAGATATGTGAGGCTCCCTTTAGTGGACCAGCAGAAGTGCCGCACCTCTATTGATGAGAAAAGGATCGAGGCCAGTGACATCTCCATCTTCACTGGTAACATGTTCTGTGCCGGCTTCCCTGAAGGCAGTAAGGACACGTGCCAAGGGGACAGCGGGGGGGCTTATGTTTTGAAAGATGATGGGCGCTACTGGGCAGCTGGCATTGTTAGCTGGGGAATCAACTGTGGCCAAGCTGGCACTTATGGTGTGTACACCAGAGTGGCACAATACTTGGACTGGATCACCAGGACCATGGAGACAAATTAGAGGGAATGAATTCGAAACAAATGATCTCATGGGTAAAGCTAAGTTAAAGTTTCAGTTGACCTATACATGTCAATAAATTACTCAAAACAGTTCTAATGTGTATTCATATGTTCATATGTGTACGTATTGCTTGTAATGATTTCTTTTTTTAACAAGGTCATGATGTAAAGGCTATTCTGAATTGAATTATGCTTAATGGACCACAACTAAATGTGGCCAATGCCAGCTACTTGGGTATCAGATGGCTTTTTCCTCAGGATCGTAGATGCATTCCTCATGGAAACCAACATAATCGCTTTGGTCTGGACAGTGGTGGCGCAGTGGTTCAGGAACCTGGCTAGCATGCAAGTAGCCTAGAAATTGTGGGTTTGAATCCCAGCTGTCACTGTTGTGCCCTTGAGCAAGGCACTAAGTTGCTCTAGGGGAGACTGGCCCTGATGTAGTGGATAGTTAACAAATGCAAGTCGCTTTGGATAAAATTGATGTAAATGTGTTGCTTGCTGAGGGTAAATCTGAGTTTATGGAGATTAAACTGCATGTCCATCTAGTGACCAGTCACAGTCACAGACCATCACAGTGACGGACATCCAAGGTGTGGCCTCAAGAATGAAGAACTGGACAGCAATGGACTCAGGCATGTTCCATAGCTACTGGCTAAAGAGACTAACTACCTCCTGAATGGTTGACTGACCAGATCCTGAAAGATCTCCAGAAGGGGGAGAAGCTGTCTCTGTACCACATGGACAGGTAAGATGGATGGGCACATGAGTCAATACATGAGGATCCTAACAGGCAAGCTGGGCAGACACATGAGTCAATACATGAGGATCCTAACAGGCAATCTGTGCAGACACATGAGTCAAGACATAAGCAGCACACAGACTGGACACCAGATATTAAACACCAGCTACTGGTGGACATAGCAGTATCTAGAGACTGCAAATCTACACAGACTAAACTGTGCAATGCCTGGATTGACTACAAGAAAGCCTATGACTCAATGGCACACGCATGGACCCTAGATTGCTTGAAACTCTACATCATCAACATCACGCATTGCCAAGGTCACTATCAAGTACAGTATATACCAAAGAGATGCCCTGTCCCCACTGCTGTTCTGTATTGGCCTAAACCCCCTGAGCCAGGTCGAGCCTGGCGATACTCCTCTATCTGTTATAATGTGTACATAATCTTTGTAATAACCAATATGGCAATGTCATTTTGGTAAGTGCTGACAAAAGTAAGATTTTCTCATAGAGGTTCTCTCAACTCAAACAGACACATATGTAGGTGCCCTGTTTGAGCTGAAGAGTTTGTCATAATGAGCATAAAGCATGTCTACAGCACGTCAGCCTGGTGTGCACACGCTGCAGAAGTCTGACAAGGCCTTCTGTGGTTGAATTTTCAATGACTGAAATTCTAGGCAGTATCTCTGTTTAGGGTTTATTTGACCCAGAAGGCATCTCAGTCAAAAGCAGATATGGGCCAGTGTAGGACTGAGTCCAGTCCAGAGACTCCTGGTAGCTGAGCTTCTCTGTTCCAAAACAAACACAGCGGTTGCACTTTTGAGGTGGATTTTAGACTTCTGCTGTTGACTGTGTTAACTAGACTGTTTGACACCGCCTACATACAGAGAAGTGATTTCACTTACAGTTCCCTGCAAAACAGAGATCAGTGCAGGACAACCCAGTGAACAGATCTCACAATGTCTCTCGATCAGCAACATTCCCTCGTGTGAGTCTGGCTGAATCCTCTGCCATTTCACCTGTTATATAGACTTCCCTTGGCTCTTTAGCTACTGGTGCTGTATTGAGTAAATGTAGTTTATTTTCAGATAATCAGTTTTCTTTCCATTGCATTTTTAAAATAGATTTTTTAAGGGTTTGGTTTAATTCTTCTCCTGATAAAGTACTTTATATTGGAGCACAAGGGTGACTACAACTTCCTTCATTGTCCCTGATCTTGTTGTAGATATAACCATGTAGTTCACATTACCCATTATTACTACTCTATTTACTACCTATTATTACTCTTAGTAGAGTGAATTGGCTGAAATCAAGTCACTCTGCCTTTAATTCACATTTTCTCCATTATAGTTCTCAATCAACTAAATTCTCTTTCTTTCTTTCTCTCTCTCTCTCTGCACTGCCGCACCAGGTACGTGATTATGTGTGTGTGGGTGTGTGTGTGTGTGTGAGAGGGTGTCTCCTACTCCTGCAGTGATGTACGGGGAGGTGCAATCTCCTCTGTACCCCCAGTCATACCCAGCTGGTGTGTATGAGGAGTGGAATCCACCAGCTACAGGATCCAGCTCACCTTCACACACCTGTACATCGAGCCCTCAGAAAACTGCAGCACAGACTCACTTACTGTAAGGACTGTGTGTTAGCCAGTTGTGCAAATTAGCATCAGTAGGTCTAGCTAAGAGCAGATCAGATTATATCTCAAAAGATAGTCCATTCCCACCCCTTCCCCCCTTTATACAAAGGTAAAGGAGCACATTATCAGAGGGACTGATGGTAATGAATGACAACAATAAAGAACAATATATACAATAATAATAATAATGATAAAAATACAGATACAGATATACAGATAAATGAAAAACTATGTTTATATTTTGATAAATAAAACAGGTCCATGAAAGGCATCAAGGCATTCAAAGATGATGGAACATAAAAACTAAAAGCAGTTTTAGCAAGCTCACTCACTCAGTGATAGCCTTCTTCTCCAAGTCTAGGGCCTTGACTTTAAGTCTAGGGAAGAGATGGAAGTAGGTTGTCTAGCAGGGAAGAGATGTAGCCTAAGGAGGAAGTAGGAGGAAGGGCCTAATAAACCTTATGAGTTTAACTGCACGTCCACAACAAGAGCTGCTAAAGCTGTAAAGTTGGTCATGAAGATCGCTGCTAAATTATCTGTGTTCAGTAATGTCGCTCTAATCGCTCATGATGTGCCCATTGATATTTAACTGACAGATGAAACACATCATAGCTAATTTGCATAAAGTGCAATGAATTTTTGCATAAAATGCTGGCACATCATGATTAGAGCAACAAGAGTGACAAGTGCAAATGCAGATATTTTAGAAGCGATTTTTTATGAGCGACAAAAGTGATTTTACAACTTCAGTTAGTCACTCCAGTCGCCCAAATTTTGTCACTAGTCGCTTTTGTCCTTATAAACTGAATTACTTCTGGTGATTTTACCGCTTCAGTTGGTGTGAAGGCACAGCAACAGCTGCATTAGTGACATTTCTCCTGGTCATTCTAGGTTACTTTTGTGGCCAATTTTGTGGATACCAAGCCATCTTTTTACAAGGCAACCATCTCAAAATTGTTCTTAATTCATCTAGTATAAATGTAGGCTTACACCAAGGATTCATGGCCTTTTACACAGCTACTAAGTAAGTATGATAATTGTTTTGTTCAACTAATTATCCATATATTGTGTATATAAGTGTAATATATAGTAATTACTGGTGAGCCATCTTATGTCTAGTCATCCAACAAGCAAGTTGATATACACACTATCACAACGATATGAGAAGAGAATATAATGGCAATTCAGATGGGTTGCAATTCATGAAATTGTCACCTGCAATGTTTGTTGACAGCAGAATTGGGAATTCTGAACTGAACCTTCTGCCTTTTCCAACATGCATCAGATGTATTATGAATAACTTAGTTGTTTTTAAAGAAGAAATAACATAACTAAATTATGCATTTAACAGACACTTTTATCCAAAGCACCTTACATCTTGTACTACTATCAGCTGTTCAGGGCCAGTTCAGGGCTCAGGTGCACAACAGTCAAGATAAAGTCTGTTGCATGGCTGGGATGAGTTAAGAGTGTGTGTGTGTGTGTGTGTGTGTGTGCAGGGGTTATTTGCTTTGTGGAGGTCATAACAAACTCCACTGTCAAACCCAAATGCCAGTGGTATGCGATGGGTGACACTGTCACAATGACCTGTGACACAGGAAATGCCTAGTGTGAAAATTTGTCCCCGTTAAAAATATCCACAGAAACACATACTGAACTACTTTACATTACACATATGCATTTGTATCCGTTAAAAATATCCACAGAAACACAGACCGAACTACTTTACATTACACATATGCATTTGTATCCGTTAAAAATATCCACAGAAACACAGACCGAACTACTTTACATTACACATATGCAATCAGGATGTACAGCAGGTCCTGCCATTAAAGGTAATATGACCTTTGAAAGCTTATGCCAGGAGAATGAGTTGTGGAAACCCCTTTACAAGTGTCAAAGTATGTCCTGGAAAAACGGCAACTGCAAAGTTTTCTGGGGCTTTATTTTTTAATTAGGAACATCCACATAACAGAGGTTTCACTGCTCCTCTTACATTTACTCTGTTGCGTTGTGTGGAATTATGTCGTTTTATCATCAGGTAGACCACACATGAAGTACAGGACATTTAGACCACACATGAAGTACAGGACATTTAGACCACACATGAAGTACAGGACATTTACAACCAGTGACAAATATTGCAAGCAGCTAAGCAACTAGCAGCAGTGACCAATAAACCTGGCTGGCTACAGCCTTTTTCAGTCATTTGGTCATTTAATTTGCTCTTCCTACTTTCCTCTCTTCCCACTAGCACCCCCCCCCCCACCCCACCCCCCCACACACAAAATAGGGTGACAGACACCATTTTACTGCTTTTTTTACCCCAGCATGTGACATTAAACTTTCCTTTTTTCCTTGTTTTGTTTGTATAATGAGACTGAATGGACATTCAGCACATCATTGAGCTTTCTGTCTATCTATTTGTGTGTCTCTCTCTCCTGTCTGCCTGTCTCCTGTGTGTACTAAACTGGACTGTTCCTCATCTCCTCCCTCAGAGGTATTTACATGTATTTACATACATTTCAGTCAGACATTTCTCTTCCCACTTTCCTCCCTTTGTCTCTGACAGAGGTGGAGTGTGAGGACCCATTCCTTCCATTTGCTTTGGCGGTGGAGGGACGTTTGTCAACACATTACAAGAGTCAAATTAAATTCACCTGCAACTCCAAATATTACAAACTGGACAATGATGGTGAGCTGAAAAAGTTCTATACAGACACACACACTTCTACAGTAGATATCATAACTCAAGTTCTATACACACACACTTCTACAGTAGTTCAGTGTTGCACACATGAAAACTTACAAAATTACGATTTATCATGTTTTCGGATCACTTTTTATTTGTTTAACGAATGCAGGTAAAATAAGGAAGTGTTTCACAATATTTATACAGCAATTTGGGGAAGTTGTCTCACACACACTCCTGTTTGTTTATTTTGATTTGCCCAGATGTGCACGCCACCCACTGGAGTAAGCCTGCTCAGTGAGGCTGTGCAATTCATTGAGTTTTAATCATGATAACAATTATGGTTCCAACAATGTCAAAAAATAACAATTAGAAACAAATATTTTGTCACACCTCATTTTGCAAGGCCTTTTATTCTAAGTTGTTTAATGAATGACACATACACACACACACACATACACACACACACCATAGCCACACACCTAGCACCACTCCTCAATGACAGACAAATGTCAAGATTTACAGCCACAGGCAGCATGACCCAGGCAGGGAACCACTACATGACATAAGCACCTAGATCAGGTAGCAAAGCCCAAGTGGGACAGGAAAGAGTTTTCACATCTGTAGTTTTCAGCCAGGGGCCTGGGGCCTACTTCACCACTTCACTGTTGGTGGTCCCTGATCCTGCGTTTGTAATGTAGTTTCAATGTGACAAGATAATTTCCCACTCAGTGGTCCTCCTGTTGTTCACATAAAGCTCTACGCTCTACTCTAGAGGTGCTTCAGGTGCAGTAAAAATCACATCCCTTAGTAAATGACAGAATAGACAGGTAGCTGAGAGGGTTTGCAGACTGGCATTTATTTTTATTAATTTTAAAATGAAATGAAGAAATATTTAAATATTCATAATATTGCTTTCAAGCAAATCCTGTATAGAACACACATTAGTTCAGATCAGCCAACATTCATTTACATAACTCAGTAATTCAAGACAAACCAAGCACTAAAAAGCCATTGTTTGAATGTCCACAGTCACATCAAAAAACGACACACCCTTAGATGGCATAAGATGGCAACAGCAATTATTAAATTAAAAAGACTAAATCTAAATTTAAATGTAATTTAAATGTAAGGCCATAAATCTGGAGACTTGATGCTCTTGATTTAAACGTGCCTTAGTAGTACAAGTAGTTCTGACGAGTTGCACACTGGCATTCAAAAATCACTTGGGCTCGTGTAGAAGCTGTCTGTGTACACATGATAGCCCGAACCCAAGAAGGAGCGGTTGACGAGTGACATCACCGCACCATACGAACCTTTTTGCCCCAGGTGTCAGCTGTGCTTTCCTGTGTGCACAGCGAAATCGACTGTGTATCCATTGCCCGCATCAGCGAGCACAAATAACCTCAAGTAGCCTGTTTGTTGGTGTCGTCACACAAAGTCCTGACAGCCTCCTCTGTGAGGAAGAGTTTAAACAGGTCCAGAGGGGTGTGGGTGTCGGCCATACTCACCTGGACACCAGGTGTCCGTGCAGGCTGGAATGGCAGTACTGGTGGAGCCTCATCCGGGTCCTTCTCTGTTTTCCATGACTGAGTGGATTGGGCTGGTTCTGGACTGCTCTGCCTGCATCTCTTGCGTGGCAGTGAATCCTCCTCCCCCTCAGAACTGGAGTTCAACTCCTCCTCCAGCTCAGAATCATCATGGTCATCTCTGTAAACAGGAGTGCTACTTTTGAAATAAATAAAAAACACAACATTACTAAGGTTCAACACGGCCACAGCCTGACTAACATTCTATTCACATTCCAACTGGAATGAGGAGATGAGCAATCATGTCCCTAACCTGACAGGAGCAGCAAGTTGAACATACAAGGCAAAAATCATACAATTCTTTTCATAGAAATACTGAAATGTAATCACTTAGGTAAGTGAAAATAGTTCACACTGTAAATAGTGTAAAATAATACTTTCGAACAATGTAGTAGGCTTATGGTGGTGTTAATATGTATCGTTTTGTTTAGCAAACCACATTCAGATTTTCACTCTCAATGAATAAGGGTTAACACACACTAGTATGTGAAGTAGTAGCACAGTTCAAGCTTAAGTGCATTTGCCGAAATTCCTGACACAAGCCCCAGGTTTGTTCCCATGAAAACAGGGAGTCTCAAAAACACATCACACAGACTGACACGTGAAAAATTGAACAGGGAAAGACCAAGAATAGCCCATTCAGGTCCAGTTGTAGAAGGATAGTAGCGTAGCTCATAGACTTACTTATTCAGCTGATCAGTGCGACTGAGGGTCTTCACTGCAGGCTTCCTTGAGGTTGTCCGTTTCCTGATCACCACGGCGTCCAGCTCTATTCCTTCGCCTCACCATCTTCAGAAATGTAAGGTTTGCAGTTGGAAATAAGTAAACCGTGTAAACTTTCAACTGGAAAAGACGTCATTGTCTTTTCTCTCCCTTAGCTTAATGCAGGGGAGCCAGACTAACGTTACTGCCAAAGAAACCATTTCAAGCATCTCGTTTAAGAATTTCTAAAATACACGTTAAAGCAGCGCCTACTCAGCAGTAATTATGTTGTAAAAAGTAGCCATGCTTTGAAGCTTATGCAGATCCAGGCTAGGGTACAGTCCTATTGAATTGTCAAAGAAAAAGTCTCTGTGATCACGGATTTGGTATCGCCTGGGAAGCCTTCCACTCCAGGTTGGTAATATCACTTTAACGCAAAGAGAGGTGCTTGTGGTCCATAATCATACCAAAGCATCAGCAAAGTAAAGCCGCAGTCTGTGTTGTTGCTGTTGCAAAACTATGTCTTTGGCAAATGCCTAAATGTAAATGCAAATAAGAATGAATGAAGAATGAAACGTTTAAAAGCTACCTTGATAGACTTCTTTTTGTGAACACAAGCACAAATTCCCTGATATACCAACTAACAGATAAAAAGTACATAAAACTTACAGCTCCCCACCTTATATATTTGGCTAACAGTATGTTTGGCTAACAGTAGCCCAAAAAGACGGTTGTCTCAGATAGGTTAGTTTTGATCATTCAGGACTATAACCAATAATCAAAGCTTACTTTTTTTAACGTCATCAAACTCAGGTGTCTTGGTTTGGCGGCATAGTGTTGATATTTCTATTGTCTAACTGCAGACAACATTTAGTTTCATAACAGTTTTTGATCGATTAGGCTCTTATTGTGACGGTAGTCATCACTTACGACCACACTTTTGTAAGAAACGTGAGTAAGGTTGGTATTGATGTCGCTAAAGCACTCTCATCTAATAGACTACATGCGGCCCTCTGCTCCAGAAGTCACAGACTTGTTAGAAGATGTCAAAGAAAACAAAGCGCTCTGGCCGACCGCAAGCAATGTTGTGAGAAATGACTTTGGCGGTGATGATGACTTCTACTATTCAAAGCGACAGCTGAAGATGAACTGTGCGTGCAACATTTCCTTTCCTTTTTGTCTGTTCGTTGTGAATGGTTGGAATGTGTTATGACTATAGGTTGCGGGCCAAATAGGAACGAAACCAATATTTTGTGGAGGAAGGGGACACTGACACATGACAGCCTGTTTCCAGCGAAACCTCTGCTGGACTTGATCCGCACCACCTGCAAGGCCTTCTATCACCCTCGCAAGGACCTTGTCATGCGTGATGAAATCACTACAACCAAAAGTTTCAAGTTGTTTGTGCTTCCTGACGCAGCCAATGGCTATGCAGTAGATTTCGCTGTGTACAGAAGAAACAGCAGCATCCTATCAGGGCACGAGATTCCCTATGACTCTGTGACGTCACTCATGAGCAGTGCTTACTTGGGTTCTGGGTATCATTTGTACACAGAGAGCCTCTACACCAGCCCCAAGCTCTTCACAGACCTGCATGGCCAAAGCTTTGGTGCCTGTGGCCCCTACAGGGAGCATAGAGCAAAGTGCCCATGCAGCACATCTAATGCCCTGGACAAGACCTCTGCTAAAGGAGCCATCAGATGGATACAGGACAATCCCCTGCTGTTTGTCAAGTGGATGGGCAGGAAAGAGGTGTCCATCTGCTCCACCATCCATGCAGCCTACTCAGGAGACACAGTGCCGGGGTGGGTGAAACCCAAGACTGGCGGCTTGTTGCCCAAGACTTTCCCATGTCCCTCATCGGTAACGGGTTACAATAAGCACGCAGGAGGTGCTGAATGGCCGTACCAGCTGACTAAGTATTACATAATACAGCATAAAGCCATGAAATGGTACAAGAAGTTGTTTTTCAACTTCCTGGACATCGCAACTATGAATGCCTACATCCTTCACCTGCCTCATGTGCAAGATTGATGACAAGACGCAGAGCACTTCGTGGAAGTGCAAAGTGTGTGACGTTGCACTTTGCCTGCAGCTGGAGAGAAACTGTTTTGAAAAATGGCACCAATAACTGTGGTTCCTTGAAACCAGGTCACTTAAACATTTATTGAAGCTACCATTAGTTTTTAATATATTATGTCACAATATTGTTGATATTTGTTTTTACTGGCTTTTGTGTTTCACTGACATGGATGCCTGTATTACACTAACATGCATGTGTATTATGTGTTCCTGTTCAATAAAATGTAAAACAAATCCTCTTACCATTTTCATTTTTTTCACACTCCAAGTTCATTTTCCTTAGTAGTACTAGTAGGGATGGGTGATATGGATCACAATGTTTCATGGTATTTCTGGAGATAACAACATGAGACGACTCTTCCTTTTCTTCTGTTTCAACTCCACATTCAGTCATGTTTGTTGTCTTGTATGCTGCCCACCCTGCAGTTCACATTAACATATTATTAATCACATATCCTTAATGACACAATAAATATCACAAAATTACTATTGCAAGCCCTTTCTTTTGCCTGCTCAGTGTTAAAATAAAAAAGGGTTATATTGTTGTGTATGTGTGTTGAAGTCATGTGTTTGTTTTGAGGACTGCGTACCCCTGTACCGGATAGTCAACAGTTTCACTCCTTGGACCATATCACCCAAAGGCATCATTAGAAAGAGGGAGAGAGAGAGAGGTCAAAATGCAAGGTCTGTCTGGCATATTCTGGTCATGTTTGTGATGTGGTCATGGTCATGTTCACTTTCGGGAAAAGCCCCCCTCCCATGTCCTTTGTAGCCTACATGGCATCAGACTGAGGAACAGATGAGGGACGTGTCTGGGTTTGCTCCAGTAGCCTTTCTGTCTAATAGAGCTCTAGTTATTTATTTGCACCAGGCAGATCTCCAACACAAGCACAGCCATGTTTTTGGGTGACCTTTGGACAGCCATCATTGATCATGTCAAGGCTCTGACCAAATCAGTGTGCTGGGTGGTGAAGTAAACTTGAGTCCATGTGTCATTCAGTGAGTAATGAAGTGCAGCTGAGGTGGCTTGTCCATCATGTCTTTAAATAGCGGGAGTCCCCTCTGGTGAGTTACTTCACGGGCTTTCATCTCAACACCTCATGCTACACTCTATCTATGCACTATCTGTCATCATGTTCTGTGTTTTCCCAATCTTGCTTAATTTGCTCACACTTTAATGACTGTTTGTTTGTCATGTCATATAGATGTCTATCTTTTTTGGCATTGCTGTCCCAGGTTGATGTGTGTGTGTGTGTGTATGAGTCTGAGTGTGTGTGAGGGGGTCTCTCCTACTCTTGCTGTTCTAGATGGTCCAGCCATTACCTGCCCCGATCCAGAGCCCTTACTGAATGGAGAGGCAAAGATGATCCCTGACAGAGAGAGTCAGATTGTTGAGTATCGCTGTCATGAGCCATACACTCTACCTAATGCCACACCAACAGGTGTGTGGCACTTCCTTATTTTTCTGGAGTTATTTGTGAGACAAGGCTGTGTTTCAAATGTGTGTGTGTGTGTGTGTGTGTGTGGTGGGGGGGCTGGGGGTTGATGCGGAACACACCCCCTTTGCACCTTTTTATCCATATTTCTGTTTCTGTAAAGGACAAATATAAAATTAACTTTCACAATCCCACACACATTTATAGTCAATACATTCACATTCTTAAACCTTTACTGTAACAACAAACCAAACACAGATTTGCATTGTCAAAAACATAATCTAAACATTATCTAAACATAATCTTTCCATTTTCACTCAACAAACATTCGTCAACAACACATTTCCAAAATCTCAAAAGCACCAAAACCAACGACAGCTTGTATTAATTCTCTGCTTCCCTCATTATTCTCTGCCCTGCCACATGTCTGCAGTGCGCTACATCTGCTCTCAGGACGGCACATGGAGAGACCTCCAAAACAGAGACGCTCCACCTGAGTGCATTCCAGGTAACCATATCAGCTCAAACACTGGGATTTCTATACAGACACAAGTATATTAACTGTCCTGCAGTATTTGTTTTAGTGTGTGTGTGTGTGTGTTTGTGTGTGTGTACTTGTGCAGTATGTGGCCGTCCAGTAGTTCGTGCCATAAGCCAGCAGAGAATTTTCAGAGGGCAGAAAGCCCCTGCAGGATCTATACCTTGGCAAGTGTTAATGACCGGTCCTGGCCGAGGAGGGGCGTTTGTGATTCATGACCAATGGCTTCTCACCGCTGCTCACAATCTTGTGCATTCTCAACAAATTGAACATCAGAAATCTATACAGGTACTGTAGGTCTAACTGTCTCTGCAAGTTCACTGTAAATCATAGGTGTGTATCAGTATCCATTTGACATGTAAATATATATGAATTACAAATGTGGTTGTGTAAGCCTTAAAATTATATATATATTGTACAATCTGAAATATAGTACCTTGTTTGGAATCCAAATATTCACTTTTCATACAGTATGCTTTTTATATTGAATGACCTGACAGTAACAAAAACATATTGCTTTTTATGTTGAACGTCTGTATAGACAAATATATACAAATACTGTCTATACAAATGTACACAAGTAACAGAAGTGATCATTTAAGCCCTAAAATAATATAATAAAGCCCTAAACGTCTATTTATATAAATGCATATAACCTGTGATATAGTAGCTAGTTTGAGTCTAGACATTCCCTGAAGAACATTCATCTACACATAGGTTTAGCAGAGGCTTTTAAGATTTAGTTCCTTTTGGTCCTCTGCTCTTGCCATAGGTGTTTGCTGGAGACCACAGAGTTACTTCACTTCTGAAACTTTCCAAGCTGGAAGTGGAGGCTGTGCGTGTTCACCCCTTGTATAACAACCCAGATCAAAACAACTATGATCATGACATTGCCCTGCTGAAACTGAAGCATAAGATCACCTTTAATTCCAAAGTCATGCCATTGTGCTTACCATCTGCAGATGATGAGTATAAGGCAGGGCGTATGGGGTAAGAGTTGGGAATTAAGTGTCATTAAAATCAGATGTGAACCTATCTGTAATACCAGCACTTTGCAATACGTTTTAAGAGAAACAAAGATGATTACATTTCACCTTCATTTTATTTTTTCACAATGATGAATGTTATAAACCCCACTTATGAATTTTTTACAGTTTTTCACAAATGTTTTCTTATCTGTTCATATCCAGTATTCTTAAGAACAAATTGGAGAAAATTATTCCACAGATATTGGTGAATAAGCCCCACTGTAGCTAGACTACTGTAATTATATTCCAGCGAATAGGCGATGCATTGAAGCCTTTTCTGGTATCACAACATCACACAAAGGGTCTCTCCCCCTTCTCCCTGCTCACTTTCCCATGTGTTCCCCAGGGTGGTGTCTGGGTTTGGACTAATAGAAAATCAGACACTGTTGTCGAATCTCCAGTATGTCAGACTCCCCCTGGTGGACCAGAAGTCATGTGAGGACTTTGGCAGTCGTGCCCGTGCCGAGACCTCGCCAAATGTGCTCATCTCCAACATCACAGAAAACATGTTCTGCGCAGGCTTCCAGGAGGGAGGCAAGGACACCTGCTCTGGCGACAGCGGAGGGGCATTTGCTTTGGAGCAAGACGGGCGTTTCAGGGCAGTCGGTATCGTTAGTTGGGGTGTGGACTGTGGCAAACCAGGATATTATGGAGTGTACACCCGCATTTCAAAATACACTGACTGGATAAACACAGTAATGGCCAACCAATGTAAGTGAAGCTTCTCCTAAACTACAGCACAGATTTTTCTAATTCCAAAACAAAACCACATGACTGGGCCAATGGTCTAATCAACATGTAAAGAGTAAATAAGGAAAAAATATTGTCTATCCCTGAGTCCTGAATATTTACCATTGGAGATCAGTTGACCTACAGCAGGGGTAGCCAAACTGCAGCCCTTTGCTATCTTTCAAGCACTCAGTATATTTTTCACGTGTAACTGGTGCTCTTAATTTTGCGTTGGTCTTTGGCAACCTCCATTGTTAAGTGTATGGCCCGCAATCAGAAAAGTTTGGCCACCCCTGGCCTACAGTATTGACCACTCACATACATTTTCACTTTGCCCTCATCCACCAGTCACCACTTGTGTTCTGTCCTATTGCAGTCAGAGACTGTGAAGACCCAAAGCCTTTGCTGAATGGGGGAGTGCGGTTTCTCTCCATTACAAATAAACAGTACCTGTCTGTCATTGAGTACCACTGCAATGAGCCCTTCTACGCTTTCCAGGGAACAGACAGAGGTGACAAGTACACTCAAAATACTGAAACCTTTGTGTTTCTTGTTGCATTTATTATCTATTGCTGATGCTTATTTTTATGGATAGCAGAATAGTGATGGGATTATTAGCCCATGCAACTGAATAATGATGGGATTATTAGCCCATGCAAGTAAATAGTGATGGGATTATTAGCCCATGCAAGTGAATAGTGATGTGATTATTAGCCCATGCAAGTGAATAGTAATGGGATTATTAGACCATGCAAGTGAATAGTGATGGGATTATTAGCCCATGCAAGTGAATAGTGATGGGATTATTAGCCCATGCCCTGAGCAGTAGCCTTTTTCACTGAACTTTGAGGTGTTGGATGTTTTGTGTGCAGTGCGCTACACCTGTGCGGCTGATGGGATCTGGAGAGACAGCAGCAACAGTGACATCATACCTCCATGTTTCCCTGGTAACGAAACAGGATATGACCTCAGTGGGAGAGCTAGCACATGGTTGTATTGCTATGAGGAATGTTTAATGTGCTTGTATTTTTGGGGTTGTATCTCTGCTCCGCTCTATGACCTTATGTGTCCATGCATGTGTTTTGCTTTTGGACACTTGGTATGTCTTTTTTGGACACTTGGTATGTCTTTGTATGAATTTGTATTTGCCAGCTTTGTGAATCTCTGTAATTGTGCTGTGTTTATTTGTGTGTGTGTGTGTGTGTGTGATTAGGGGGACAAAAAACACCTCAGTACACATAAGCACATATAACGTAAAGCCAGACCATATCACTCAGACATATATCTCTGAGTATAACTATACTGTGTGTGTGTGTGTGTCTGTCTGTCCAGTATGCGGCCATCCTGAGACAGTAAAGAATGGGAATGTCTCCTGGCATGTCTCTCTCAGTGTGGACGGAGCTCAAAGATCAGGAGCTGTAATTGGAGACAGATGGATTCTGACTGCAGCCAGTAACCTGCTACCCAGAGGAGGTACCACGGCCCCGCAGGAAGTTAAGGCATGCAGCAGTAACCTAGTCATATCCCACCCCTGTGTTAATTTTCCTTCATTCTCTAATCATTACTAGTTCTGGTAGTTTGCTATGATGACAGTCTCATTAATTAATGATTATTAATGATTAATTAATATAGTTTTTAATTATCTGAATAGGATATAGTAGCTATACTTATTAACTATGTTGAACACAATACAACACTTACTGTTGTGAATAATGGTGACTCAAGCTAGAAATCCACTCAGTTTCACATGAGTGAAATTTGTCTGTTTTAAAGGTGTTGATCAGGGGGTTCACTCATGAGACCACAGCCCTGCATATTCACCCCTCGCACAGACAATCAAGTGGCCAAAATCTCCAGCACAACATCGCCTTGGTCAGACTGAAGAGTCCCATCACCTTCAGTGCCTCCGTCACGCCCCTGTGTCTTCCTACTGAGAGCTCTGACAGGGGGCAGAGTGGGTACAGCTGCTTCAAAATAAAAGCATGTTGTTCACACAGACAGATATACTTAATAAGGTCCAATTAAGCAATACTAAGGAAATGTTTTGTCACATGCATTGAGTTACTGGGGGTAAAAACATGCTGTGAAACTATGTCAGGGGAAGGGGGTGGGCTTCTGGGGAGGGGCATAGGTGATGGCTGAGGTGGGTGGGGTGGGTCTTTGGGCCGTCAACTCTTTGGCTTCATGGGTGGTGGAGAGGAAGTTTATGTGTGGAGAGATGTAAGACAAGTCCATATAGTAGTGGGGGTGTATAAAGTGCTGTAGGTCACGAGTGGAAGTGAGGTTGTGGGTGGATATCCTCACAGGTGATGATGTCGAAGGCTGAGTGCTGTATCATTTTGCAAATATTTACGATCCTGTAAATGAGATGCGATTCATTTAAGTGAACATTCATATCATCTCATTTAGAGGAGCAGTCACACACAAACACAACTCCACTTGTGTGTTTTCTCTTACTGTCAGCCTGGTATCAGCCTTCCAGTCCACCTCCAATGGACACCGTGGTGTGTGGCTCCCTCTAGTGGACCATGTGAGGTGCAGCAGCAGCGGCACTCAGGAGCTCCATTCTGCTCAGACCTTGTGCTCTGACCTCCCTGAGGGAGCGACGTCGCTCCTCAGCTGTGATTCAGGGGCAGGGCTCGGGGTGGAGGTGGGAGGCAGGTTTGTAGTGGAGGGGATACTTATTCAGACTGTCACCCATCAGGAAGGACCTTCCTATGGGGTTTACACTCAGGTTTCTCAGTACCAACACTGGATCAGTGACACCTTACAACAACACTGTGAGTACAGCATTATCACAACAACAATAAAACACCTCCTATCACAGAACAGATGTGTTCTCTACTAAACCAGTCAGCTTTATATGTGTTAATGAAACTATAGCTCTAAACTATCTGTGGTATCAGTTCAGCTCACTTGGAACCTCAACAAAGGTGCTACCAAGAATGGGACCAGGTATCTGGTACCAGGTGCCAGTAATGGAAAAGCAAAAAAGTTGAGTTGAGTTGAGCCGAGCTGGTACCGGTACCGGCCTATGGAAAAGGGCCAATAGACTGATGCAGTAGCCCAGCTGTGCCTACACCTATTAATGCTAGGCATATTGTCTGTTTATTAAGCATTAATGTGTCTTGATCTACATTTTCAGACTGTGAACACCCTGAACTTCCAGACTTAGTTGAGCTGGTGGACCACAACATAAAACACAGGCAGCACAGTGAGATTCAAATAAAATGTGTGTCCAAATATTACAGTCTACTGGGAGAAGGTGAGGGTGAGCTGAGCTCATACAATAGAATACTGTAAAATCATTTGATTGGCTTTGACTGGACTGGGCTGTGTTCTGTTTCACACACAGAGAAGTACTCATGTGCATCCGATGGAGTGTGGAGGTCTAGAACTGGACGTTCCATTTGGCCAAAATGTGTTACAGGTAGTCTACTGAGCTGCATGCTATCTTGCCACAAAAACGTATAACTATATATTAAAAATCATATAAAAAATCAAATCATCTATCAAAAATCTTAAAAAGTATTCTTTTCTTTTGTTCTTTTCTTCTTTCTTTTTCTCTGCCCTCCCATGCCCTCCCTGCCCCATGCCCCAGTGTGTGGGATCACAGACGTCCCTCCCCACAGCAGCCCTCGTATCCTGGGTGGCAGTGTGGCAAAGCTGGGTGCACTGCCCTGGCAGCTCCTGTTGAAGGAGCCACACCGGGCCGGCGCCTCCCTGCTCAGCGACCGCTGGGCTCTCACCGCTGCCTCTGTGGTGGACAGCCACAATGGCCGCAACCTCACTGTGTATGGAGGCATCGTCGACGGACAGGACAGGAAACAAGTCGTCATGGTGAGCGAGAAGGTTGTGATTCATCCTGGCTACCAGACGGGGGTGTCTGACGACGAGCGCATTAGCTACGACAACGACATTGCCCTGATCAAGTTCTCCAGCCCGGTGAGGCTCAGCGCCACTCTCTTGCCTGTGTGTCTGCCAGAGAGGCCTACAGGGGGCGCCACTGCACTTGGGGGGAGGATGGGGACGGTGTCAGGGTTCGGCACCTGGGAGAAGGGTCTGAAAAGCAGGAAACTCCGGCATGCCGCCATCTGGGAATACTCCCAGGAACAGTGCCAGGAGACGCCCATCCACCATGGCCCCCTCCAGCAGCCCATGGCCTTCACCCCTAACATGTTCTGCGCCGGGCTGGATGGCACAGACAGCTGCCAGGGAGACAGCGGAGGGCCGCTGGTCCAGCCCGTGGTGGGCATGCAAAGGCCAGGGGAACTCTATAGGCTGAAGGGCATTGTGTCCTGGGGACCTGTGTGTGGAAGCAAGACCTACTACACCAAAGTACAAAACTACCTGGACTGGATCACAGAGACTATGGAGAAGGATTAACAGGGTCGTTTCATTTGCCTTTAGACATTGTTTTTTAATTAAAAATAAAATTAAACAATTGCAATTAATGTGGATCGCCTCTACAAAGACTCGCCCTGAATGAATTCATTTGGAAGAAATGGATAGGCCTATAGACGCGCCTTTTTAAAACTGACTTTTAGCAGTTTTGTAAATGACATTTTTCAATTAGAAATAAACCTGTAGACCGGGTACACACCCCTGAGTAGTTTTTCTACTTCTGTGATTCGTCAAACCTTGGTGGCAAAATAAAGAGGAGTTTACTTTCTCTTTCGCTGAAGACTATTTTGGGAATTGCAGACGACAACCTTTATTTCCCTCTGAGGAATAACAACACTGAGAAATTGCGTAGTTGTTAATCGTCAAATATTTACATTCCATTACGACAGACTATTTTTCAATTCAATTCAATTTTAATTATACAGCGCCTTTTACAATAGTATTGTCTCGTGGCGCTTCACAGAAGGAGCACCCAAGAGCAACAGGGGCAAGGAAAAACTCCCTTATGTTCAGTTAATCTAGGAAGAAACCTTGGGCAGATCCACGACTCAAGGGGCTAACCCAACTGCCGGGGGTCATGCAGAAAAATTACAATCAGTGGTAACTATGACAGAAGACAGAAGAACTATGGTTTTAGCTAAGGTTCATAATAGTTCAAAGTAGAGTATTATCCCACTTTACATTATATGGTGGTCAGTCTATAGGTGGTTATCAGGAATTATGACTGGACAATGTAGCAGTGGCCAGACATAGTATCAACTCAAAGGAGTGAGATGGTTCATGGGGGTAACAGTAAGGGTCCATTTGACAGTGCCATTGTGTGTGTGTGTGTGTGGGGGGGGGGGGGGTAGACATCATAACTCAAGTTCTATACACACACAAACACTTCAAGAGTATATAACATAACTCAAGTTCTATACACACACACACACTTCTACAGTAGATGACATAACTGAAGTTCTATACACACACACTTCTACTCATGTATAAATACAGGTAACGAAATGCGATTTGGCATCTAATCAGAAGTGCAAAGAGCAGCAAGTGCAGTATATACAGTATATGCAATATATACATTTAAAGAGCAAATTATATTCAGATAAGAGTAGTAATAATAAATAGGCAGAATAATAATTAGGCAGAAGAGCAATATACATGTAAGGTGAAGAGATAATGAGGGTAATATACAGATGTGCTATATAGATTCAATATAAAGGGCAATATACAGATGTGCAATAGAGATAGTTATGTACAGATGTATTAAGTGTTAAGTATATACAGATATGCAATATACAGATGTGCTAGAGATAGTTATGTACAGATGTATTAAGTATATACAGATGTGCAGTCCAAGGGCTATAGCAGCAGAGTGCAGTGTGAGGTTCAGTGGGGGACAGAATTCAGTAGTGTGACGGCTGTGGGGGAGAAGCTGTTCCTGAACCTGGTGGTTTTAGTCTGGAGGCTCCTGTAGCGCCTTCTGGAGGGGAGGAGATGGAATAGTATGTTGGCAGGATGAGAGGTATCCTTCAGAATGCAGAGTGCCCGTCCCAGACATCTTTTCTTGTGGACATCCTCAATGGCAGGAAGTGGAGTCCCTGTGATTCTCTGAGCAGTTTTCACCACCTGCTGCAGAGCCTTGCAGTTTGCCATACCAAACTGTCACACAGTTAGTCAGGATGCTCTCGATCGCACAGCGGTAGAAATTGCTCAGGATGCTAGTGGACAGGTGTTTTTTCTTTAGCGTCTTAGGGAGAAGAGGCGCTGGTGGGCCTTCTTGACCAGGCTTGAGGTGTTGGTCGACCAGGACAGGTCCTCGGAGATGTGGGTCCCTTTCCTGAAGTCCACGATGAGTTCCTTGGTCTTGCTGGTGTTCAAGAGCAGGTTGTTGTCAGCACACCATGCAGCCAGGTGCTTCACCTCTTCCCTGTAGTCAGACTCATCGTTGTCCCTGATGAGTTCAATCACTGTGGTGTCGTCTGCAAACTTGATGATGGAGTTGGAGCCATACACAGGCCTGCAGTAATGGCTGAAAAGGGAGTAGAGGAATGGGGATAGCACTATACACACACACTTCTACAGTAGATATCATAACTCAAGTTCTATACACACACACTTCTACAGTAGTTCAGTGTTGCACACATGAAAACTTCATGTTTTGTGATCACTTTTTATTTGTTTAACAAATACAGGTGAAATAGGTAGTGTTTCACAATATTTATACAGCAATTTGGGGAAGTTCTCTGGTTCCAACAATGTCAAAAAATAACAATTAGAAACAAATATTTTGTCACACCTCATTTTGCAATGAGGCCTTTTATTCTAAGTTGTTTAATGAATGACATACACACACACACACATACACACACCATTTCACGGGAAATTCATGGGGAAATGATATAAGATGACACAACATATTTCCAAAAGCATTTCCTAAGTTAATAAATAATAGTGTTAAATTCATGATTAATTGGGAGGCAGTTCAGCACACTTGTTTTTCTGTGTGTTGGACAGAACTCTTCTCATCCTAATAATGAACAAATAATAATAAACAACTGAGATCAAGAATACACCTATGTAGTCACAAGACCAGAACTGAGAGACTCAGGAGAAGCTTCTATCCTCAGGCTATCCCAACCTTAAACACACACTATACTGACTTTACACACATCCACTCCTCAACACTCACAAACACATCCGAACACATTGCACATACTGACACACACACACACACACACACACACACGCACCTGACTTGTAGCATTTTGTACATCCCCACTACTCCATGGACTTGTCTTGCATCTCTCCCTATATAACATTCCTCTCCACCACCCATCAAGCCAAAGACCTGACAACCCAAAGACCTTGTTTGGCCTGCTCTTTTGCCACCTCACCCTTAGAAACACACAGCAAATTGCCCCTCCACACACACACACACATCACTGCCAATACCAGCGCACCCCGCCCCTACCATCACCAGAAGTGCTACACCAAGGTGCAGAATTATCTGGGCTGGATCAAGGAGACCATAGAGAAGGAAGATGATGATTAGGGGAGAATGATTTCTGAGGCACTCATGTTATATTCAGTCCTCTGACAGACATGGCCATTTACAGCAACAACAAATAAAACTATTAACAAATAACTGATAAATAACTAATTAATGTTAAGGTTGTCTAGCTGGGCCTGATCTAAGTGGTCAAATGACACTATGGAATTCCAGCGTATTTGTTTCCTTCAGTTAATACTGAACGCCTGATCAGTTCTAAGATGCAGATACTTGTTTCTTATGGTTTGATATCTGCCATGTCTTCATAGTCCTAAGAGAAAACACAATAACTTCATAATGTCATCATTACCTTTGCAGTGGCTCTGACAACAGCATGTAGTACTAAAAGAGGAAATCATAACCAATGACAGAAATGTCCAGTTACCCACCAAATAATATTAAAATCCCAATTTAAATTAAATTCAGAGCTTATGATCAGACTGCAAGAACATGAGGCTGAATGCGATTGAATTTCCCTCACAGGATCAAAAGAGTATTTATACTTGTACTGACAAAAGCTGAGGAGATGAACAGCAGTCTTCCATGTTTGTTGCTCTCCAGTTTTAACAGGGTCGCAGGAGTTTCTTCAGCACCACTCCTCTATGACAGAGAAATGTCAAAATTTACAGCCACAGGCAGCATGACCCAGGCAGGGAACCACTACATGACATAAGCACCTAGATCAGGTAGCAAAGCCCAAGTGGGACAGGAAAGAGTTTTCACATCTGTAGTTTTCAGCCAAGGGCCTGGGGCCAGCTCTCTTCCTTCGCCTCACCATCTTCAGAAATGTAAGGTTTGCAGTTGGAAATAAGTAAACTGTGTAAACTTTCAACTGGAAAAGACGTCATTGTCTTTTCTCTCCCTTAGCTTAATGCAGGGGAGCCAGACTAACGTTACTGCCAAAGAAACCATTTCAAGCATCTCGTTTAAGAATTTCTAAAATACACGTTAAAGCAGCGCCAACTCAGCAGTAATTATGTTGTAAAAAGTAGCCATGCTTTGAAGCTTATGCAGATCCAGGCTAGGGTACAGTCCTATTGAATTGTCAAAGAAAAAGTCTCTGTGATCACGGATTTGGTATCGCCTGGGAAGCCTTCCACTCCAGGTTGGTAATATCACTTTAACGCAAAGAGAGGTGCTTATGGTCCATAATCATACCAAAGCATCAGCAAAGTAAAGCCGCAGTCTGTATTGTTGCTGTTGCAAAACTATGTCTTTGGCAAATGCCTAAATGTAAATGCAAATAAGAATGAATGAAGAATGAAACGTTTAAAAGCTACCTTGATAGACCTCTTTTAGTAAACACAAGCACAAATTCCCTGATATACCAACTAACAGATAAAAAGTACATAAAACTTACAGCTCCGCACCTTATATATTTGGCCAACAGTATGTTTGGCTAACAGTAGCCCAAAAAGACGGTTGTCTCAGATAGGTTAGTTTTGATCATTCAGGACTATAACCAATAATCAAAGCTTACTTTTTTTTAACGTCATCAAATTCAGGTGTCTTGGTTTGGCGGCATAGTGTTGATATTTCTATTGTCTAACTGCAGACAACATTTAGTTTCATAACAGTTTTTGATCGATTAGGCTCTTATTGTGACGGTAGTCATCACTTACGACCACACTTTTGTAAGAAACGTGAGTAAGGTTGGTATTGATGTCGCTAAAGCACTCTCATCTAATAGACTACATGCGGCCCTCTGCTCCAGAAGTTATAGACTTGTTAGAAGATGTTAAGGAAAACAAAGCGCTCTGGCCGACCGCAAGCAATGTTGTGAGAAATGACGACTATGGCGGTGATGATGACCTACTATTCAAAGCGACAGTTGAAGATGAACTGTGCGTGCAACATTTCCTTTCCTTTTTGTCTGTTCGTTGTGAATGGTTGGAATGTGTTATGACTATAGGTTGCGGGCCAAATAGGAACGAAACCAATATTTTGTGGAGGAAGGGAACACTGGCACATGACAGCCTGTTTCCAGCGAAACCTCTGCTGGACTTGATCCGCACCACCTGCAAGGCCTTCTATCACCCTCGCAAGAACCTTGTTATGCGTGATGAAATCACTACAACCAAAAGTTTCATGCTGTTTGTGCTTCCTGACGCAACCAATGGCTATGCAGTAGATTTCGCTGTGTACAGAAGAAACAGCAGCATCCTATCAGGGCACGAGATTTCCTATGACTCTGTGACGTCACTCATGAGCAGTGCTTACTTGGGTTCTGGGTATCATTTGTACACAGAGAGCTTCTACACCAGCCCCAAGCTCTTCACAGACCTGCATGGCCAAAGCTTTGGTGCCTGTGGCCCCTACAGGGAGCATAGAGCAAAGTGCCCATGCAGCACATCTAATGCCCTGGACAAGACCTCTGCTAAAGGAGCCATCAGATGGATACAGGACAATCCCCTGCTGTTTGTCAAGTGGATGGGCAGGAAAGAGGTGTCCATCTGCTCCACCATCCATGCAGCCTACTCAGGAGACACAGTGCAGGGGTGGGTGAAACCCAAGACTGGCGGCTTGTTGCCCAAGACTTTCCCATGTCCCTCATCGGTAACGGGTTACAATAAGCACGCAGGAGGTGCTGAATGGCCGTACCAGCTGACTAAGTATTACATAATACAGCATAAAGCCATGAAATGGTACAAGAAGTTGTTTTTCAACTTCCTGGACATCGCAACTATGAATGCCTACATCCTTCACCTGCCTCATGTGCAAGATTGATGACAAGAAGCAGAGCACTTCGTGGAAGTGCAAAGTGTGTGACGTTGCACTTTGCCTGCAGCTGGAGAGAAACTGTTTTGAAAAATGGCACCAATAACTGTGGTTCCTTGAAACCAGGTCACTTAAACATTTATTGAAGCTACCATTAGTTTTTAATATATTATGTCACAATATTGTTGATATTGGTTTTTACTGGCTTTTGTGTTTCACTGACATGGATGCCTGTATTACACTAACATGCATGTGTATTATGTGTTCCTGTTCAATAAAATGTAAAACAAATCCTCTTACCATTTTCATTTTTTTCACACTCCAAGTTCATTTTCCTTAGTAGTACTAGTAGGGATGGGTGATATGGATCACAATGTTTCATGGTATTTCTGGAGATAACAACATGAGACGACTCTTCCTTTTCTTCTGTTTCAACTCCACATTCAGTCATGTTTGTTGTCTTGTATGCTGCCCACCCTGCAGTTCACATTAACATATTATTAATCACATATCCTTAATGACACAATAAATATCACAAAATTACTATTGCAAGCCCTTTCTTTTGCCTGCTCAGTGTTAAAATAAAAAAGGGTTATATTGTTGTGTATGTGTGTTGAAGTCATGTGTTTGTTTTGAGGACTGCGTACCCCTGTACCGGATAGTCAACAGTTTCACTCCTTGGACCATATCACCCAAAGGCATCATTAGAAAGAGGGAGAGAGAGAGAGGTCAAAATGCAAGGTCTGTCTGGCATATTCTGGTCATGTTTGTGATGTGGTCATGGTCATGTTCACTTTCGGGAAAAGCCCCCCTCCCATGTCCTTTGTAGCCTACATGGCATCAGACTGAGGAACAGATGAGGGACGTGTCTGGGTTTGCTCCAGTAGCCTTTCTGTCTAATAGAGCTCTAGTTATTTATTTGCACCAGGCAGATCTCCAACACAAGCACAGCCATGTTTTTGGGTGACCTTTGGACAGCCATCATTGATCATGTCAAGGCTCTGACCAAATCAGTGTGCTGGGTGGTGAGGAAGTAAACTTGAGTCCATGTGTCATTCAGTGAGTAATGAAGTGCAGCTGAGGTGGCTTGTCCATCATGTCTTTAAATAGCGGGAGTCCCCTCTGGTGAGTTACTTCACGGGCTTTCATCTCAACACCTCATGCTACACTCTATCTATGCACTATCTGTCATCATGTTCTGTGTTTTCCCAATCTTGCTTAATTTGCTCACACTTTAATGACTGTTTGTTTGTCATGTCATATAGATGTCTATCTTTTTTGGCATTGCTGTCCCAGGTTGATGTGTGTGTGTGTGTGTATGAGTCTGAGTGTGTGTGAGGGGGTCTCTCCTACTCTTGCTGTTCTAGATGGTCCAGCCATTACCTGCCCCGATCCAGAGCCCTTACTGAATGGAGAGGCAAAGATGATCCCTGACAGAGAGAGTCAGATTGTTGAGTATCGCTGTCATGAGCCATACACTCTACCTAATGCCACACCAACAGGTGTGTGGCACTTCCTTATTTTTCTGGAGTTATTTGTGAGACAAGGCTGTGTTTCAAATGTGTGTGTGTGTGTGTGTGTGTGTGTGGTGGGGGGGCTGGGGGTTGATGCGGAACACACCCCCTTTGCACCTTTTTATCCATATTTCTGTTTCTGTAAAGGACAAATATAAAATTAACTTTCACAATCCCACACACATTTATAGTCAATACATTCACATTCTTAAACCTTTACTGTAACAACAAACCAAACACAGATTTGCATTGTCAAAAACATAATCTAAACATTATCTAAACATAATCTTTCCATTTTCACTCAACAAACATTCGTCAACAACACATTTCCAAAATCTCAAAAGCACCAAAACCAACGACAGCTTGTATTAATTCTCTGCTTCCCTCATTATTCTCTGCCCTGCCACATGTCTGCAGTGCGCTACATCTGCTCTCAGGACGGCACATGGAGAGACCTCCAAAACAGAGACGCTCCACCTGAGTGCATTCCAGGTAACCATATCAGCTCAAACACTGGGATTTCTATACAGACACAAGTATATTAACTGTCCTGCAGTATTTGTTTTAGTGTGTGTGTGTGTGTGTTTGTGTGTGTGTACTTGTGCAGTATGTGGCCGTCCAGTAGTTCGTGCCATAAGCCAGCAGAGAATTTTCAGAGGGCAGAAAGCCCCTGCAGGATCTATACCTTGGCAAGTGTTAATGACCGGTCCTGGCCGAGGAGGGGCGTTTGTGATTCATGACCAATGGCTTCTCACCTCTGCTCACAATCTTGTGCATTCTCAACAAATTGAACATCAGAAATCTATACAGGTACTGTAGGTCTAACTGTCTCTGCAAGTTCACTGTAAATCATAGGTGTGTATCAGTATCCATTTGACATGTAAATATATATGAATTACAAATGTGGTTGTGTAAGCCTTAAAATTATATATATATTGTATAATCTGAAATATAGTACCTTGTTTGGAATCCAAATATTCACTTTTCATACAGTATGCTTTTTATATTGAATGACCTGACACTAACAAAAACACATTGCTTTTTATGTTGAACGTCTGTATAGACAAATATATACAAATACTGTCTATACAAATGTACACAAGTAACAGAAGTGATCATTTAAGCCCTAAAATAATATAATAAAGCCCTAAACGTCTATTTATATAAATGCATATAACCTGTGATATAGTAGCTAGTTTGAGTCTAGACATTCCCTGAAGAACATTCATCTACACATAGGTTTAGCAGAGGCTTTTAAGATTTAGTTCCTTTTGGTCCTCTGCTCTTGCCATAGGTGTTTGCTGGAGACCACAGAGTTACTTCACTTCTGAAACTTTCCAAGCTGGAAGTGGAGGCTGTGCGTGTTCACCCCTTGTATAACAACCCAGATCAAAACAACTATGATCATGACATTGCCCTGCTGAAACTGAAGCATAAGATCACCTTTAATTCCAAAGTCATGCCATTGTGTTTACCATCTGCAGATGATGAGTATAAGGCAGGGCGTATGGGGTAAGAGTTGGGAATTAAGTGTCATTAAAATCAGATGTGAACCTATCTGTAATACCAGCACTTTGCAATACGTTTTAAGAGAAACAAAGATGATTACATTTCACCTTCATTTTATTTTTTCACAATGATGAATGTTATAAACCCCACTTATGAATTTTTCACAGTTTTTCACGAATGTTTTCTTATCTGTTCATATCCAGTATTCTTAAGAACAAATTGGAGAAAATTATTCCACAGATATTGGTGAATAAGCCCCACTGTAGCTAGATTACTGTAATTATATTCCAGCGAATAGGCGATGCATTGAAGCCTTTTCTGGTATCACAACATCACACATAGGGTTTCTCCCCCTTCTCCCTGCTCACTTTCCCATGTGTTCCCCAGGGTGGTGTCTGGGTTTGGACTAACAGAAAATCTGACACTGTTGTCGAATCTCCAGTATGTCAGACTCCCCCTGGTGGACCAGAAGTCATGTGAGGACTTTGGCAGTCGTGCCCGTGCCGAGACCTCGCCAGATGTGCTCATCTCCAACATCACAGAAAACATGTTCTGCGCAGGCTTCCTGGAGGGAGGCAAGGACACCTGCTCTGGCGACGCCGGAGGGCCATTTGCTTTGGAGCAAGACGGGCGTTTCTGGGCAGCCGGTATCGTTAGTTGGGGTGTGGACTGTGGCAAACCAGGATATTATGGAGTGTACACCCGCATTTCAAAATACACTGACTGGATAAACACAGTAATGGCCAACCAATGTAAGTGAAGCTTCTCCTAAACTACAGCAAACAGATTTTTCTAATTCCAAAACAAAACCACATGACTGGACCAATGGTCTAATCAACATGTAAAGAGTAAATAAGGAAAAAATATTGTCTATCCCTGAGTCCTGAATATTTACCATTGGAGATCAGTTGACCTACAGCAGGGGTAGCCAAACTGCAGCCCTTTGCTATCTTTCAAGCACTCAGTATATTTTTCACGTGTAACTGGTGCTCTTAATTTTGCGTTGGTCTTTGGCAACCTCCATTGTTAAGTGTATGGCCCGCAATCAGAAAAGTTTGGCCACCCCTGGCCTACAGTATTGACCACTCACATACATTTTCACTTTGCCCTCATCCACCAGTCACCACTTGTGTTCTGTCCTATTGCAGTCAGAGACTGTGAAGACCCAAAGCCTTTGCTGAATGGGGGAGTGCGGTTTCTCTCCATTACAAATAAACAGTACCTGTCTGTCATTGAGTACCACTGCAATGAGCCCTTCTACGCTTTCCAGGGAACAGACAGAGGTGACAAGTACACTCAAAATACTGAAACCTTTGTGTTTCTTGTTGCATTTATTATCTATTGCTGATGCTTATTTTTATGGATAGCAGAATAATGATGGGATTATTAGCCCATACAAGTGAATAGTAATGGGATTATTAGCCCATGCAAGTGAATAGTGATGGGATTATTAGCCCAAGCAAGTGAATAGTGATGGGATTATTAGACCATGCAAGTGAATAGTGATGGGATTATTAGCCCATGCAAGTGAATAGTGATGGGATTATTAGCCCATGCAAGTGAATAGTGATGGGATTATTAGCCCATGCAAGTGAATAGTGATGGGATTATTAGACCATGCAAGTGAATAGTGATGGGATTATTAGCCCATGCAAGTGAATAGTGATGGGATTATTAGCCCATGCAAGTGAATAGTGATGGGATTATTAGCCCATGCAAGTGAATAGTGATGGGATTATTAGACCATGCAAGTGAATAGTGATAGGATTATTAGCCCATGCAAGTGAATAGTGATGGGATTATTAGCCCATGCAAGTGAATAGTGATGGGATTAATAGCCCATGCCCTGAGCAGTAGCCTTTTTCACTGAACTTTGAGGTGTTGGATGTTTTGTGTGCAGTGCGCTACACCTGTGCGGCTGATGGGATCTGGAGAGACAGCAGCAACAGTGACATCATACCTTCATGTTTCCCTGGTAACGAAACAGGATATGACCTCAGTGGGAGAGCTAGCACATGGTTGTACTGCTATGAGGAATGTTTAATGTGCTTGTATTTTTGGGCTTGTATCTCTGCTCCGCACTATGACCTTATGTGTCCATGTTTTGCTTTTGGACACTTGGTATGTCTTGTATGAATTTGTATTTGCCAGTTTTGTGAATCTCTGTAATTTTACTTGTGAATCTTTGTAATTTATACTTGTTCAGTATGTGGCCGTCCAGTAGTTCGTATCATAAGCCAGCAGAGAATTTTCAGAGGGCAGAAAGCCCCTGCAGGATCTATACCTTGGCAAGTGTTAATGACCGGTCCTGGCCAAGGAGGGGCGTTTGTGATTCATGACCAATGGCTTCTCACCTCTGCTCACAATCTTGTGCATTCTCAACAAATTGAACATCAGAAATCTATACAGGTACTGTAGGTCTAACTGTCTCTGCAAGTTCACTGTAAATCATAGGTGTGTATCAGTATCCATTTGACATGTAAATATATATGAATTACAAATGTGGTTGTGTAAGCCTTAAAATTATATATATAATGTACAATCTGAAATATAGTACCTTGTTTGAAATCCAAATATTCACTTTTCATACAGTATGCTTTTTATATTGAATGACCTGACAGTAACAAAAACATATTGCTTTATATGTTGAACGTCTGTATAGACAAATATATACAAATACTGTCTATACAAATGTACACAAGTAACAGAAGGGATTATTTAAGCCCTAAAATAATATAATAAAGCCCTAAACTATTTACATTAAAAAATATAATCTGTGATATAGTAGCTAGTTTGAGTCTAGATATTCCCTGAAGAACATTCATCTACACATAGGTTTAGCAGAGGCTTTTAAGATGTAGTTCCTTTTGATCCTCTGCTCTTGCCATAGGTGTTTGCTGGAGACCACAGAGTTACTTCACTTCGGAAACTTTCCAAGCTGGAAGTGGAGGCTGTGCGTGTTCACCCCTTGTATAACAACCCAGATCAAAACAACTATGATCATGACATTGCCCTGCTGAAACTGAAGCATAAGATCACCTTTAATTCCAAAGTCATGCCATTGTGCTTACCATCTGCAGATGATGAGTATAAGGCAGGGCGTATGGGGTAAGAGTTGGGAATTAAGTGTCATTAAAATCAGATGTGAACCTATCTGTAATACCAGCACTTTGCAATACGTTTTAAGAGAAACAAAGATGATTACATTTCACCTTCATTTTATTTTTTCACAATGATGAATGTTATAAACCCCACTTATGAATTGTTCACGGTTAGCTTCTTCCATCCACAAATGTTTTCTTATCTGTTCATATCCAGTATTCTTAAGAACAAATTGGAGAAAATTATTCCACAGATATTGGTGAATAAGCCCCACTGTAGCTAGATTACTGTAATTATATTCCAGCGAATAGGCGATGCATTGAAGCCTTTTCTGGTATCACAACATCACACATAGGGTTTCTCCCCCTTCTCCCTGCTCACTTTCCCATGTGTTCCCCAGGGTGGTGTCTGGGTTTGGACTAACAGAAAATCTGACACTGTTGTCGAATCTCCAGTATGTCAGACTCCCCCTGGTGGACCAGAAGTCATGTGAGGACTTTGGCAGTCGTGCCCGTGCCGAGACCTCGCCAGATGTGCTCATCTCCAACATCACAGAAAACATGTTCTGCGCAGGCTTCCTGGAGGGAGGCAAGGACACCTGCTCTGGCGACGCCGGAGGGCCATTTGCTTTGGAGCAAGACGGGCGTTTCTGGGCAGCCGGTATCGTTAGTTGGGGTGTGGACTGTGGCAAACCAGGATATTATGGAGTGTACACCCGCATTTCAAAATACACTGACTGGATAAACACAGTAATGGCCAACCAATGTAAGTGAAGCTTCTCCTAAACTACAGCAAACAGATTTTTCTAATTCCAAAACAAAACCACATGACTGGACCAATGGTCTAATCAACAAGTAAAGAGTAAATAAGGAAAAAATATTGTCTATCCCTGAGTCCTGAATATTTACCATTGGAGATCAGTTGACCTACAGCAGGGGTAGCCAAACTGCAGCCCTTTGCTATCTTTCAAGCACTCAGTATATTTTTCACGTGTAACTGGTGCTCTTAATTTTGCGTTGGTCTTTGGCAACCTCCATTGTTAAGTGTATGGCCCGCAATCAGAAAAGTTTGGCCACCCCTGGCCTACAGTATTGACCACTCACATACATTTTCACTTTGCCCTCATCCACCAGTCACCACTTGTGTTCTGTCCTATTGCAGTCAGAGACTGTGAAGACCCAAAGCCTTTGCTGAATGGGGGAGTGCGGTTTCTCTCCATTACAAATAAACAGTACCTGTCTGTCATTGAGTACCACTGCAATGAGCCCTTCTACGCTTTCCAGGGAACAGACAGAGGTGACAAGTAAACTCAAAATACTGAAACCTTTGTGTTTCTTGTTGCATTTATTATCTATTGCTGATGCTTATTTTTATGGATAGCAGAATAATGATGGAATTATTAGCCCATACAAGTGAATAGTAATGGGATTATTAGCCCATGCAAGTGAATAGTGATGGGATTATTAGCCCAAGCAAGTGAATAGTGATAGGATTATTAGACCATGCAAGTGAATAGTGATGGGATTATTAGACCATGCAAGTGAATAGTGATGGGATTATTAGCCCATTCAAGTGAATAGTGATGGGATTATTAGACCATGCAAGTGAATAGTGATGGGATTATTTGCCCATGTAAGTGAATAGTGATGGGATTATTAGCCCATGCAAGTGAATAGTGATGGGATTATTAGCCCATGCAAGTGAATAGTGATGGGATTATTAGCCCATGCAAGTGAATAGTGATGGGATTATTAGCCCATGCAAGTGAATAGTGATGGGATTATTTGCCCATGTAAGTGAATAGTGATGGGATTATTAGCCCATGCAAGTGAATAGTGATGGGATTATTAGCCCATGCAAGTGAATAGTGATGGGATTATTAGCCCATGCAAGTAAATAGTGATGGGATTATTTGCCCATGCAAGTGAATAGTGATGGGATTATTAGCCCATGCCCTGAGCAGTAGCCTTTTTCACTGAACTTTGAGGTGTTGGATGTTTTGTGTGCAGTGCGCTACACCTGTGCGGCTGATGGGATCTGGAGAGACAGCAGCAACAGTGACATCATACCTCCATGTTTCCCTGGTAACGAAACAGGATATGACCTCAGTGGGAGAGCTAGCACATGGTTGTACTGCTATGAGGAATGTTTAATGTGCTTGTATTTTTGGGCTTGTATCTCTGCTCCGCACTATGACCTTATGTGTCCATGTTTTGCTTTTGGACACTTGGTATGTCTTGTATGAATTGTGCCTACATTAATGCTAGGCATATTGCCCACACCAGGTGTGCCTACACCTATTAATGCTAGGCATATTGTCTGTTTATTAAGCATTAATGTGTCTTGATCTACATTTTCAGACTGTGAACACCCTGAAATTCCAGACTTAGTTGAGCTTGGTTGAGTTGAAGGGAATTGTGTCCTGGAGACCTGTGTGTGGAAGCAAGACCTACTACACCAAAGTACAAAACTACCTGGACTGGATCACAGAGACTATGGAGAAGGATTAACAGGGCCGTTTCATTTGCCTTTAGACATTGTTTTTAATGAAAAATAAAAATTAAATAATTGGAATTAATGTTCATCGCCTCTACAAAGACTCCCCCTGAATGAATTCATTTGGAAGAAATGGATAGGCCTATAGACGTGTGACTTTTAGCAGTTTTGTACACAATTCTGGCAGTTTTATAATTGACATTGACAATTAGAAATGAACCTATGGACCGGGTACACACCCCTGTGATGTCAGTTTTTCTACTTCTGTGATTCGTCAAACCTTGGTGGCAAAATAAAGAGGAGTTTACTTTCTCTTTCGCTGAGGACTATTTTGGGAACATGCAGACGACAACCTTTATTTCCCCCTCTGAGGAATAACAACACTGAGAAATTGCGTAGTTGTTAATCGTCAAATACTTACATTCCGTGTACATATTACACACATTACGACCGACTAGTTGCCTATTCAGTTTGGTTAAGCGAAAGACATTTATTAAAACGAAAGCGAAAGGTTAAATTAGGTAGGCTAACTTCAAGAATCAATCGTTGCTGTAAAAGATGCGTAATCTTATGTAATTGTTTGCCATTTAGCGTATTAATGACAATCCTTTGACCAGACATAAACTATCAGCTTTTAGTTATGCTCAACGTCTTCATAATAGGATGCCTGGTGTCATCAGCATACGGTAAGAGCTCGTTCTTTTGCATCTTTTTAGTTATTGATGCTGAATAAGCTACACTCAGTTTCACTTCAGGCTGTTGAGTAGTGATACCTCTTAGTACCAAATGTCTCATAGGCTACTGGTGTAGGCAACATTTGTATCGCTTCGCTTCAGTCATGTGAAAAGGTGTAGCCTATCAGCACGTCTCGCTTTCATTGTTCAGCTCTTGAAGGCGCGGATGTGGTGCTGTCCTGTTCCTACGTGGAGGAGGGAGGAATGATGGGTGGGATGGGCGGAGGGGGGCTCTTTAGCCGCACGCCTGCGACACTGGTCCTGAGGAACATACCAGTTCCCGAATCAGACAACACTCTGACTCCTTATGACCCTCCAGAAAATCCCACCGCAGATGACCTCATCTTCGAAGTGAAAGGTTGGTTACTGAAAACCAAATTGATACTACACCCATCAGAACTACTGGTTGCAAACAGTCGATAACTGTCATAGGTTGCAAATTTGTGATCCTCATTAGAGAGAATGCACTGTAATCAGTTTGTGAGTGTGTGTGTCATATGCAGTAAAGGGGTAGCCATATCCCAGCCCCATTACATGATCATCCAGATGAAGATGCAGATGCAGTATTTGCAGTGGGGGTTTTCCCTCTTTCTTTAACTGATGATCAGACATGCAAAGCTGTTCTCTGTCTGCTCTTGTGAAGAATTGTTCACATTAATCAAATTAGTTGTTAAACTTATTTGATATTTAAGTAATTGTTTTGTAAATATATTGGTTGTACTTGTTACCCCTCTGTGATCTTTACACACACACTGACTCTCTGGAGCAGGCTCTTCAGTGGAGATCCCAGATGCTGACATCCTTCTCCATGCCGATTGTAACGAGCAGGAAGTGAACTGTGAGATCAGCAGCTACATCCCCCGGGGCTCGGACCCTAATGCTGCACTTACTCACTTCATTGGCTCCCTGCAGGTGGAGGGGGGTGGAGTCAGCCTCACCTTGGTGCTGGGGGTTTTACAAAATGAAGAGGCAGCACCTGGAAGTCTGCCCCTGATACAGAGCAAGCTGAAACTCCCTCTTAGCCAATCAGGGACTCTGCTCACAGAGGGTGAGGTTCACCACTGTGAAGGCTGAAATGTGCAGAAGCTGTAGATTAGTATTGCATAAAGGCTTCAGCAACATCACACATTGAACACATATTTTTTTTGCTGTTATTCTCCAAACAGACTTTAGGTTTGGTATGTTAGCATATTAGGTTTGTTAGCGGGTTAGGTTTGGTATGTTAGCAAAATGTGTATATTAACAACTTGAACATTATCTTCTCACAACCTTATCCCTCTCTCTCTCTCTCTTGCCCCTCCTTCTGCAGTTGTGTTTGTGGTGTTCTCTCGCTCGCCGTCTATTTCTGCTCCTCTGGGGAGTGACGTGCAGCTGGACTGTGGCTTTAGACAGCTGGACACCTCCTCCGTAGGAGGGCTCGGGCTTGAGTGGCGACTGCAGCACAGAGGAAGTGGTCGGAAAGTCCTGGAGATGACCACTCCAGAGGAGGAGGCGGGGGCGGGGGCGGGGCCTAGTGGTGAGTGACCATTACTCAACCATTTTTATTATTTCAAGTCAAAACTTGTGGGTTCCAGCTGTTTGTTGTGACTTGCAGTGACTCCTGGGAGGGAGGGGGCTAGCGTGGACCCAACCCTGGCTGTGGACCAGGGGAATGTGTCCATGAGCCTCACGAGGCTCAGAGTGGCTGATGAGGGAACATACATCTGCACCGTCACTTCTGAAAGGTTCCAAACCCAACAGATTGTCCAGTTACAAATTACACGTAAGTACCTACCCACACACAAACCAAAACATGTGCACTAAAAACACACTCGGAAGATGTAAACTTTATTCCCATAGCCACTTGGATTATGGCCCATAAAAATGCTTTTACTAGTCAGCACTAAACCTAGTGTAACTCAAACCAAGCATACTGAATGTAATGGTGACTGGTTATTGTACCAGTAATAGCACATGGCAGACACTGCAGTATATAAACACTACATAATCAGCCAATCCCATATCTCCCGACCATGTGATCTGTAATGACTCGCAGAGGCTCTCACACATGTTCCCACTTAATGACATTGGCCTCTTTACACATCTTAAATGCATGAGATGATGGGGTTACTCAGGTTCATGGGGTCAGAGGTCAAGGTCATCCCCTGCCCAGAAGGTATGGCCGGTGAAAGCATAGCTACCAAATTGATTCTTTGCACCAAGGTTGATTTCAGCTAGTTGGTCTATTTGAAACTGATGAATGCATTGATGCAGCCTTGTAAGAAACTGAAATCTGAGTGTGTGTAGTTCTGCCATGAGAGAGTTAATCGTGTGTGCTGCCTGCTTCGGCCCCTCTCGTCTAGAGCCCCCTACCGTGTCTCTCTCGGAGGAGAAGGTGGTATTTCAAGATGAGCCGGCCCAGAAAATCAGCTGTCACTGCAGAAACTACTATCCTCTGGATGTGCAGGTTTGAGTTTAACAGCAGGTCTGTTGACTGTGGACAATGTAGGCATAATCTTTATTCACTGCCACTTACGTAACACACAAACACAGCTCTGTCAGAGTGTTTTATGTGTTATTCATAACTGACAGCTTAATGATACAATCTGCATTTCTGTTTTGCTTTAGTTGTATTGTGCTTAAATAACATCAGTCAAAAAATCAAATAATACCTCTCCCTTCCATAAGACCCAATTAAAAAAGGGCCTTATTCTTCAGTTAAGTGTGACTGAGGCGCTGAGGTGTTTTTCATGTCAAGAGTAGATTTGTGTCAACCTTCACTTACACAGGTACAGGAATCTGTGTCATGGAATTATGATGCTTTCATCTGAGGAATATTTAATTTAGAAATACATTCCTATAGATTTGGTGCATCCACACATTACCTCAAAGCTGTTGAAATTTTGGAAGATTTATGTATATAGACTGCTGTAATTGTGCTCTGTTATGGTTTAATTTAAAGTTGACATCATCTGGGCTTACAGGTTGAGTGGCTGGCCCTGAGCTCCTCAGAGGCCGAGGGCGAGCCTGAGCCCGTCTCCATCTCCGAGTGGACATCCCTGTCCAGTCACAGGCAGCACTCTGACGGAACTTATTCTGTCACCGCCCACCTGACGCTCCGCCCAACTGCACACCCACCTGGGACCACCATTACCTGCAGGGTTTCCCATCAGGCTCTGAGCTCGGATGTGGACGTCAGCACCGCTGTCCTCACCCTTCAGACAGGTGAGCAGTGCCAGGACAGAGTGGCATGAAGGTGGGCAGGACAGTCCATCTCAGAGATGGCTAACCCTGCTTCAGAGAGGAAAAGTTCTACTGTGTATTGGTTCTGTGATCTTAATACAGGTGATTTCACTGGTTAGCTTATCTACCTGACACAGAAATGAATGGTCGGAATAGATATGTGGTAGGTCTTTGCACAGAGGGATTTCACTCCTCCAGCATCTAGATAAGGTTTTGGAATGCGGATTAGTCTCAGAATGCTGATCGTCGTCCAGATCAATTAATCCAAATTTTGAGCTCATTCTTGGGGATGACCAACAGCCTACAGCCAACATACCACTCAGACCAACTCTGAGTATCTGTTTACATACTCTCTGAATATCTGTTTACACACTCTCGGAGTATCTGTTTACATACTCTGAGTACATACTCTCTGAATATCTGTTTACACACTCTCGGAGTATCTGTTTACATACTCTCTGAGTTTTACAATGACAATGAAATGCAATTGTCTGTGTGTTCACAGGTGATAACTTCTATTCTGTCATTATATCAGTGCTGGTCGTGATTGTGGGTACACTCTTCTTTTATCAAGTCTTGGGAGGAGGCTGACAGGGAATAACTCATAGGCTACGTGAGGAAAATTCCCATATACTGCAACAAAGCTCTGAAAAGTTTTTTTTTAATGCTCATAGAAGTGCTGTAATGTTTTGTGTCAATGCTTAGACATAACTTGGTACGGGTAAAAAGAGAATCTTAACATTCATTTGAACTGGATTTTTTTTTGTGATGATGTTACTTACCAGAGATTACTGTGACTGTCAGATCTGTGGATAATGAAGAATGGGGAAAATCTATTATGGCCGCCCTTTTCAGTGTCGAGATGTCAAGTGTCATGTTTTATGTCCAAGTGGCCCTGGCCTAATGTGGAATATTGAAAATATTGATTCATCCACAGCTATGCATATCTTGTAACTATTTAGGAAGTTTTGAGTATGACAAAGAATGCAGCTGAGGATGATTTGACATTTTTTTCCATGTCAAGGACACACACACATAACATGTTTAACTTGATAGTAATTCTATGGCAGCTGCACAATAAAGTTTGTCAAAAATAAACTGTAACATCAGTCATGATGGCTTCCCCTGAGTTTTGGTCTTGTATTGCCCAATAATGGACTTTCCCAGAATGCACCTCTGATGGTGCTATATTAGGATCTGATGTAACTGCTGTTTTTATATGTGTGAACATGTGATTTTTGTTCTATTCTGATGTGTATATTTTGAAAAATATTTGTTTTCCCTTTATCCTAATGGGCACAATGTGTACTTGGCACATTGGCACTGCACTATTTTTTCACATCTTTATTTCAGACTTAA